>QDEB01116049.1:0-12679 GCA_004193795.1 Asbolus verrucosus | reverse complement strand
GAATGAAAAAAAAGTTTTTTTAAGCTACATTGTAACACTGTGTAGTAATTTTTAAGCAAATAATTATTTCATTTAAATTTCAGTAAAACATTTAACATATAACATATAACTAAGAACATTAATCAAAATTGCCATTTTAAATTTAAAATAAAAATATATTTGTAAATAATCCACTTTAATAAATTATTATTAAATTGGCAATTCAGAGTCTAGTTATAAATAAGTTCAGCTTGCAACATCTATATTCCTACAAATGTATCAATCAAAGTTTTGAGGTTATGTTTTTAGCAAGTAACACAATCTGAATTCTAGTTTTCTAGTTTCTGTGAGAGAAAATTTTTAAAGATGTGTAATATTTTTGAATTCTCTTTTGTTATATACATTATTACAAAAAAACAAACCTAAAATGAAAGTTTAAATTGTTAAAAGGTGTAGTTTCAAAAAAGTTCTAAGACAACAACAGCACAAGACATAAACGTTTCTAAATTAAAATACTTGCAAGTTTTTTTGGATTCTTGATTTCAGAACGATCCACTTAAAATTAATTGTTCCAACAAAAAGCTTAATATAGTTCTTGGGATCTGATAATTGCTCCCGCAGTATGTGAGCAAAATGAGGTCGAACTTTATCGATAACTCGAACAAGTTTAATTAACAACACAAAAAAATACTAAAATTGCAATTACTCCAACATTCATTATGGCAATGGGAAATTCTGCAAATAATAGAAAATTAAACCGTGAAGTTTCGTGATTGTGACATTAAATTTTATAAGGTCTAATGAGGAGTGTTAAATAGCGAGGTCAACTTTACTGCAATGGAAGATTATTGTTTTGTATATACTATAAAATAGCGCTATAACAAAGGAAGTAGTGCCGACGGATAAATTGCAGCGATTTACCACAGGGAACGTTCCCCAGCTCACTCCCACACGCATCCAGGCGCATTCCCCGTCGCACAAATGTTACTAACAATTCCGCTAATGACGAAATAGTCGAAGACAGCTGTCAATAAAGATCAAGGAATTCAACAATAATTACGTTTAATAATGTTATTAAAACTTAACGAATCGATCCGAACAAAACGAGAAAAGCTCCGGCACACAATTAGTCCAGTTTAAACCGCTCGCGGGAGAAAGAGAGGGCGAGCTACCGGAAAAAACTACAAGGCACAAAACAATTTCGCCTCGCAAATAAGCAAGCTCGTAAAAAATTAACACTGCCAATAATGCGAAATAACTAAGACCATCTTTCGACTTCGTAATTAAGTTATAACAATTTGAAAGGCCGCTTTAAAACGACCATAAACAAGTGCAAGCTCTTAAAGCTGCAGTTACAGCAATAACAAAAGTGTGGAAAAGGAAATAAAGGTGAGTACAGTCAGCCAGGCGAAGTATGCGCTGCGTCTCCACTCCCCCCTCTCCACGTCAGGCCAGGTCCGCTGTAGCCCGTTTAACTGGGCCGCGCCCCATTGGCTGAATTAGAGCGAGGTGCATTAATTGGGGGCGGGGCGCCGTTGGCCACGCCCCTCGGGACCACGCCCTCTGTCAGTCGAGCCCCGTTAATGACAGAGTTTGGTCAGTTCAGCTTGGGCTTCTAGCTGTACAAGTCGGTTTAATTGCGCGCGATGATGGCGTGTTTGGGTGTTTGGTAGTGCTGCAGATTTGCCATTCATGCTGAAAAAACAGTCGGACAGTGCCCAAAGTATGACTATCCAAAATTTAGACGGTTTGGACGCTAAGAGCATGCAGAACAGCGACAAGAACAACGCCCCGAGCAAGAACGGACACATCAGCTTCAGCGTGGCCTCGCTGCTGGCCGACACGAGGCCGGCGGCCAGCCCGCAGCACCACTCCTCCGACGAGGAGTACGACTCCAACCAGGAGGACTCCATCGTGGACGTGGAGGACCTCAAGGCCGACGACGGCGCTGCCAAGGACGACTTCCTGCAGCAGCAGAGGGACTTCTCCAAGGAGAGCGTGCTGGCGCAGGGGCCCATTCGGCCCACGCCGTTCTCCGCGCTGGCGGCGGCGGTCTACCAGGCGGCGCACCCCAACTGGTCGCACCAGGGGCTGGTCAACCCCTTCGGAGGGCCCGGACCCATGTTTCAGGGGCCCGCGCCCTTCGGCGTGCCCAACATGAACGCAGGTACTGATTGTAGAGGTTAGGTTCGACAGCTCTTCATTTGGCGGTGCTTGATTTATTAGCCAATTCTTGGGGGATAATTGAGGCACACACCTACTAACGAAAGAGATGAGTGGTTCAAATGCAAAGGAGGATAAACACTACCACTGGTTTTACAGTGTTCAAAAAGTTCATAAAGTTCTTTTATACAAGATGCCTTTTCTTAAACTACGTCTATCTTTCCTATTTGAAACCAATTTCTAACAATGTTTGGTTCTATTATGTTTCCATTTTGCTTTACACATATGCATTGTGAAAATCAACAAGTACTCAACACAAAACAAATATTTATACAAGAAATTAACCAAAAAAAAACACTTTCTAGAATTGTAAATTGAAATATGTAAAGTTTTGAGTTTTGAGAATACTGGTCAATGACTCAGAATTTAATTTTAAAGATAATGGTTTGGCGGCATACTCATTACAAAATGCTATAATTTATTATATGAAACTATCAAAATAACTTTCTAGTGAATATTTATAAAATTGAAATTATTTTTACGTAAGTTGAGTAACAATGCTAATGCGTCGTTAAGTTCTTGAAGGGAAAGAAGACGATAAATTTACCAAAATGCAACATTAGAATTGTAAAATTTTTTGGAGACGGGCAAAAAATCAAAATTTTAAAAATAACCCAGAATCAAAATACGAATAAATATTGTCAGAAATTAACAACCTTTCACTGTTTTATTATGATTCTTCGAGAACCTAAAGAAAAAAGAACTTAAATTTGTAGCTTTGTCTAAAAACAAAACTGCATTTAGTGACAGGAGTGACTTTGTAGCTAACGTTATAACAGGCGTTATTGGGGTATTGAAAACCCTCATTGAATCCATCACGTCAGTCGTCAAATCTGATGGGCCATCAACATTCGGGGTGCAACTACAAGAGAACATGTAGCTTCACATTTTTTGAAGAACATTTCACAGGTCAAATATACTTATTTTTAAAGGGGGAGAACCAGAAAATTTAAAATTCTTGTTGAGTAGGACGCGAAATGGTCTCAAACATTTTAGTTTAGATGTCAAAAATATTGTCTGAATAATAATTAAAAATAATTATTATTAAGTTGACATCTAAACTAAATAAATATATATTTGAACACAAACGCCGTATGTTCGTAGTAAAATTAGACGCGTATTTTTTTCAAATATGTCATCTGTTTATGACATTATTAAAATTAATGTATTACTTGATTTCATTAAATAATAACATTTTTACTTTTTCCTTCTGTTTGAGCTTATTTTGATAGTAAATAGGTCTTTGTGAGCTTGAGATAATTTTGAATTTAATTCTTTAAGAATAGACTTTTTCAAAATTTCGAAAAAACTCTTAAATTTTCTAAAAATGATAGTTTATGTAATCGACCACTCTACTACTCATTTTTTTATCTTTTAAATTATTTTAAATTCATTATTTTGATAATATGCTGACAAAGAATGCTTCTTGTTACCGGTAACAACAAGCTTATAGGTTAAATTTAGAACGTAAATATTAATTAAAACTCAACTTTTTCTACGTTGTCGGTTTTTCAAAGTTAAATGCATCATTGAATATATTATAATACTTGTGGTAACAATATTATATAATGAGTCGGTACAGTTTACTTTTAAGATTGACCTCTTTTTAGTCTGTTTCCTTTTAAGAAATGAATATACAAATTTAATCGACCAACCCTCCTAATTGTCAGAAGAAATATAATTTGCAGCATGGTGGTGCTTCTGCGTATGCTAATAATCAAGCAAATTTATTTCGTTGGCCACTTCTTTCTCCTGATCTGAAGCCTCTGGATTTTTTCTCACGGGTTACATTAAGGAGAATTTGTTGAAATTAGGAACGGTATGACGTATGGTTGTGAAAAGTATATTTGTAAATTAATGAACATGACTAATTTTGAACTTTTAAAGATATATTTCATTGATTTAGTACCACTAAATTAAAAAAAAAGTTCTTTGGCAGTAGTCTTTTTAGCAACTTGACAGCAAAGAAGTTTTTTTTTTCAAATGAGAAAGCTGTAAAACATTTTTGTTTTATAAAGACATTTTGCATACTATATTTAAATTACTTCTTTTTAAAACAAAATTATTGGTTAAGAGTCGTATAATAATAATATCGTGGAAGCAAAACAGATCTGAGCTAAAAATACTCTATTAAAAACGCCAGACGAACCTTTTCTTGTTTATTTTATTCTGTTTTTAGTTTTGTTTTATTTATTCTGAAATATTTTTTTACAGTTACAGTATTTGTTAACTTATTATAAAGAGATGGTTGAAAGCATTGCCAGATAATCTAATATTTGATTTATAATTATTAAAGATATTTATTCATTTATAAATTTTTATGATATTCACTCTGTATACGTACCATAAACTACAGTGGAATTTCAAAATAAAAGAAAAACTGTAGGGGGGGTTATCATTTCTGCATCTTAAATTAATCTCTTTTGCATATGAAAGCACGTTTATATGGTAATAATTTATTTTACGACCATTTTGAAGAAATATTATGTAAAATACAATTTCAGGGGTATTACTTTTTTTACAAAATTGTTATTAATTTGTTATAATGTTACTGTTATTGGTAGAAACGGATAATCACTTATGCGTTTGAGCTTCTTAAATGTGGCAACGCAGCCCTTGTAATCCAATACCTCTGACGCATATTTATTTTGTGCAGCAATAATGTAAGAATTAATGGCGAGTGTGATTAAAAACTGAATTACGCTTGTCGACAACTTGATTTTTTACGAGGCGTTAATGGGGAAAAAAAAGAATAAATTATCGATCAAAACCACCTCGCACAAAAAAACGATAATCCTGCTGCCATAGGCACCTCGATTATAATAAATTGCCGTAAGTACCTGGTTGTTTGAATTCCGCCATAGCGATTATCTAATAAATAAGCTTCTATGGTGGAAAACGCAAATAGCTTAATAGTCGACAATTAATTGAGCATAATACTTATTTATGGCGAGTTCACACTGCCAGCGTGGCCGATATTAAGCAGGCGAGCAATTTAAAATTTTCATTTGTTTAATGATGTTATCTCCTCTTATGACTAAGTAATTTACGCCGCCGCCGGCGATTACGCCCGAGAACCAAGAGCTGAAATGACTCCGTCGGAAGAACGATGCATAAAATCCGGAGATTACACGGAGCCCTCCGGTTAATTGAAAGCTCATCGACCCCGACAGAGAAAATCATAAAAAAAAGAAACAATCGTAAAGATGATTGATTAATCACGTAATGATTGAATTTTTTTTGTGTATCGTGACAAATGGCCTTTTATTAAGACCGTAAAAATATTAAAACGGATTTTCCACACGGTTATAAAATTTGGGTCTGGACATAAATTAAGTGTCGCGCATTAAATCCCAAAAAACCCATAAAAGATAACTGCACCTGATGATGTTTAAAATTATCCTCTGTGCATATATGGGGCTCATGTGTGTGTACAGGGCGATTGAAAAAAGATACCGAGTTTACCCTTTTCAAATTAAGATCGTTATTAGTTAGTTTCCTTGAAAAGTAGAGATATTGAAGCTATTAATTTTTTTTTTCAGTCGTTTAAGTTCTAAATATTCTTTTATCAAGCCATTAAAACGGTAACGAAGAAAAAGAAAAGTCGAGAATGAAGGCTTGAACTGATTCTGATTGTTACATTTGAAATAAGATTTTTTCTTTCACGACACTGTGTGAACGATTCTGTTGTCATGCATCAAACTTTATGTTTATTATTATCTTCAACAATATAATTTGTCTGTTATATTTTTCCCTATTCAATTCTGGTGTGAATAAAAATAAAATTTAATTAATTGATTAATTATTATATGATTTGATTCAACTTGTTCTGTTGTAAGTTGTTGGATTTAAAATTAAAAGTAATCGATAGTTAATTTCGTACAAAATATTTAGGTTGTTAATCACAAAAAATAATATCACAAAACAAAACGTTTGGGACCATTTGTAGCAATAAAAGTAAAGTGAATGAATTTTAAACTTAGGAAGTTTACATGTGAAATGATATTTTGGCCATTTTTTTTTGATTTTCATTTATTAACCAGTTTATATGAAATTTGGTATATTAAATTAAAGTATTTTATTTGTAAAAATGATAGCGTATTTATAGTTGGGTCAAAGTGTGCGACATGTGATTTTTTAAAAACTTTTGAGAATAACGACGATCACCCTTTAAATTTTTCAATTTTATTCTTTTGATGAAACTAGTTTGCTGAAGCTCAGTTGTCAGTGTTGTCATCAGTGAATTTTTACATATACATATATATATATATATATTGATATGATAAAATATTTTGCAGAAATACAGAAATTGTATTAAATCGAACATTTTGAAAAAGAAAATACAATTGAAAAAAGGTAAAATAAACAATAAGTTGTTTAAGAACTAATTCAGTAACTGTATCAAGACAAGGTTTCTGATAAATAAAATAATTTTTCAAATTTTAAAATCTAATGTTGTAATATTTACCCAATGAATTTAAAACCTCTTTTCTGAAAGTTTATTACTAACATAATTAAAAGTTATTAAAATATTTGATCAGGATTCATACCTAAAGGATATGATCTAAAAAAAATCCAGTAGAATACGTATTTGAATTTTAGAAGGCGTGTCTTACTATTAACTTCTTTTTAATTTTTTGAAACAAAAACAAACATCTGCTTATATAATTATGCATTAGATACGTAGATAATTTAAATAGGTGACATATAGAGCCCCACTTTATCACACTTTTTTAAAGTTCTGTTTCATTGCCACCTCTTACCGAACTTTTTTAGATCGCCAAAATTCAAATTAAAAAAAAAACATTTGCAGTATACAACTAACTTTGTTCGATACGAATTACAGTATGTGCTGCAATATTTTTTAAATTTCAGTTTGGACGTGCATAGTTTTAGTAGCAATAAACCAAACGAATTAGAGAACTTTTTAGAAAAGATTCACAGGCAGATGTTACAGTAATTGACTGCATTATCAAATTTAACAACTTTTTACAATTTTTTTGCTTTATCATTATTTAACATAGTGACATTGAAATTTGAGTTGACTTTAATTCAGACTTAAGTTGTATTCTTCTTGAAGGTATTAGTTCTCACGGAACAGTGACAGTTTTATGATAATCAACTAACAGCTGTTTAATGAAAAATCTCGAAACCCCATAAAGCGTTCAAAAATGTCATAAAATTTGAAGAAATTATCATAAAATTATGTAAAATTTCCGTAATTACTCATATTGTGTTAAAGAGATATAATTCTATTAACACAAATTATCTAAAAATCACTTTTAGAGCTTCATTTCATTATGTAATACTGATTTTATAATTACACATAATATAGGTATCCGAAAAACATTTGAAGCAAGTCAAGAACTTTATATTTTAAGTTATTACCTCAGTTAAAGGATGAAGATACTGACTTTCATAAAAATTTGAAATAAAATTGTTGAACAAAGTGAGAAGAGAAAGATTCGCAGTTATCTTTCATTTATGACTTGTTTTTTTTTTATTTTTTTCTGTTACTTAAAATATTATAGAGAGATGACCTGTAATCATCAAATTACACAAATTACCTGTAAACTGCTCATCATATAAAACTAGAAAGAATAATCATAATAAAGTAGCCCCAGATTTAAATTTAAATCTTGTGCTTTTTAACGTTTATTAAACCACGGCAACTCGATTTTAGTAAATGTCAGGTTTTTAATTAAGCTAAATGAGAATAATTTGAAGCAATTTTCACTTCTGAATAAGTTTGCTCGCGAAAAGGTGTTAAATGAGATGAGGCGTGAAAGTAATGGTGTTCATTTTGAGAACTAATTCTGAGGCGTACTTAAGTTTTATTATTAAAAAACTTTAGTTATGTGTGTAGTACACCTGATCAGTTTCAATTAAGCACCTGGTTATCGAGAAAATATGAAAAATTAATATTATAATTAATTATATCAGAAGTTAATTGCGATAATTAAATTCTATAGAGCAATAAATTAACGGTTTAATTGTAATTATTGCATACATGTCATTTTCTTCGAACGTGATATAAACTGCATAATAAATATGTTTTACAATTTACTTATCTGTTTATAAATACCGAGTAAATGAATTATTCTGTATAACATGTGTATAAAAGTGGTTGAACCTGCCCAAGATTTTCTATATATTTTACACAACACAAATTTATAGTTTTTGTCAATGTTGCGTTCTAATTATATGCGACTGTCACGCATTAGACGCACGCGAAATTCCCCAAAATAAATCACTTACAAGGTGAATTGTTTTAAGTCGCATTTACTTAATGCAGAACAATAAAACGTATACACGACAAATTCCGAATGTCATGGCGTACAATTAATCAGAGGCGTATTTGTCAATCTGAGAAACATGTGATAATTAATTAGAATCGAAATCGAATCTAAGTGAGGCTAGTGCTTTCATAAATTAGTAACAGGGATCCAGTTTTATCTTCTTAATTAATGACTTCTCACGAATTTTTTAAGGTCCTGACCTGGCCAGGCTGATGAAAATAAATAGCGTTATGTATGGCCGTAATTAAGCTCACGTGAGTCGAATTTCAATTACGATATCGGACTTTACTCATACTTGGAACCACAATTCATAAATCAAAATTACTTACATGAAATGGCGTCTCTGAGGTTTAAATTGAATGATTTCCGGGCAGAACAGCAGGTAATAACCGTATCGATAATGTAGGTAGCCACTCGATGACCAAATCAAACATACCCAACACAACCATGGAAGCTAAGGGGCGCCACACACTACAGGTAGATTTCATGGCAATGGTCTAGCAATAAAATTGAAATCTTCAGCAAATTTTTTACTTTAATGAAGTTTTATCAACAATATTACAATTATGAGTAGATCATTGCAGTGCTAAATTTCATTTTCGATGTTTATTCCTCTTTGTTTTTTTTTTTTTTGATTGTTATCAGGAACGTAGATGTAGCAAAAATTTTATTGCATCCCCGACGTTTCGCGGATTTATTTACACTTTTTCAAGGCTACAAAATAAATTGTTAACATTCAACAAGAATGTAAATTACCTTATTATTTTACAATTAGACTGTTTGTTAACCAATTAACTGAATAGCACTTTTTATAATTAAAAGTTTAAAAAATTAAAATTGAAATTGATGGAATACATTTGAATTTTTACAACACACTGGCAGTCATCACTCCGTAGATTTTACATAAACTTTCGTAACAGTCTGAAAGCGGCTTATATTCCTCGATATTGTTTAAAAACCAATTCAGTGACATTGTAACTGTCAACATACTATTTTTGGTTAATAAAATAGTTTTTCAAATTTTATAATCTAAAATCGTAACGTCTATCGAATTAAAAAACTTTTTCTTAAAAGTTTATGACTTACATAAGTAAAAATTGAAGTCACAACTTGTAGTTTTTGCATACATTTTTGCAAATTTATATAAAGTTGCTGCAATTCTTCGACAGTCATCTCAATTTATTTGTTTTTATCACATAATAATCAAAATTTTTGTTTAAGTTGGAGTAGAGAATTTTATGAAAACTGTTTTTACAGAATTTATTACAGAACAATTTACCCAATTATTTCAAATTTTATTCGGGAGAGATGTTTTCTCGTTTAAAACCTACATACCATCAAAATTTATTTATATTTGAGTTTAGAATATATGAACTGAAACATATAAGTAATCGTAAGCATGATGTGCTGTAGTAAATTATACAACATCTGGTATCGTACAATTTCAAACATTCCTTTTAAAACCGATGTAACTCTGTAGATTTTTCACCATATCTAACTGTAATCTCTTTGTGCAAATTTGAGAATTTTGAAAAGGCCGAATCAAATTTTTTGTTGAATTTTGAAGTTATATAATTGTTTATATAATATGGTTTTGTTGAAGTCTTAAACTACAGCGGGTTCAAAGATTATATATTGTTGCCGATCACTATACAATTGTATTAAAAACTATGAAATTCAGTGTTCACAAAGACATAATCTGTTCTCTAAACTGTAATCAATTTTTTGTAATCCTTGCACTTGTCTGGAAGTCATAGTCAACGTTTTTTTAAAGTAACATATTTTGATTTTTTTAAATTTTCTTTTCGAATTATGTACATTTTTAATTAATCAAAAAGCTGGTTGAAAATCGAGAAAGAATTGAAGATTAAATTAAATTAACTTGTGAACCTCATGAATATTATTGAAAATCCAAATTTTCATAACTTGTAGGGTTTCTAATAAAAGTTTTGCTGTTGTTTTTCGTTATAACTTCTTCATGTTTTAAATAGTATTATTTTAAAACATGCAATAGCAAGTTGAACTACTAGGAAAAAGTTAAGATTTTTTTAAAAATCATTTTTGGATTTGTACATTTTAATAATAAAAAATGTAGAATACTTGTCTTCTAGGATGTTTAAATTTTTGATAATTAGATATTTAAAATGAAAAACAAAATGAAAACGTCTTTCAGAATTCATAATCGTTGAATGCATTATACTTTTGGAGATTTTTGGGACTTTTAGTAATTTTCTGTAAACTTTTTAAATGAATAAATACGGACAATTACATTTCCTTTGTTTTTGTCCTTAATTTTCAAATTATTCATTAAATTATATTTTTTCATAACAAAATTAATTTCATGGAACAATTCAAATTTTGAGAAAATATCGTCGCAGATTTCCAGCCCAAAATCGATTTTAATCGAAGTATTCAGCTTACATTAAAAAATTTATTTATTTATGTATTTATTTATTTGCAAAATAATTAGTTATAGGTTAATTTAAGTTTCATATAATTGGTTAAATAATGGTGTCCTACAAAAGTTTATTCTTTTAAATTGTTCTTTATTGTATAGCATTCTGTAAAATTTTTGGAAATTACTTCTATAAAATTTTAATCGAAGCTAACAACATGCAAATTGTGTTTCAGTTTGATGAAAATCATTGTATTCCAACAAACAAAAAAAATTGCCTGAAATCAATAACGCAAAGAAATTTTATAAAATCTTGAAATATTAAAACTACATCAGATACAAAATAGGCTGTTTTTCGTTAAAGCATAATATTTTAAATTTTGAAATTGTCAGTATTTTTTTGGGATATTTCCGTTCTTCAGTTGTAGTATTGTAAATGAGATAAGGAGCATATGCGGAGTAATCCAGTAGCGTTCCGTGCAAATGGCCATTGTTTTTATCACATTTTTTACGTTTATGTTGGCCCTCTTAAAAATAACACAACGGTAATAGCTCATTAGTTCCAACAAACTTTTTTCCATCGGTTTCGGCCTTATCTACAAATTATTCCAGTTCAGCTTTTTTACGTCCGGCACAGTTATGCGGAGGTAACTTATGTCGACTTAAGTGTGCATGTGTGGGCGCCCGAGTGTGTGTGTGTGTGTGTGTGTCCCCTAATAAACTTCGACCCGCATTCGACTGTTTTTTGTCACGAACCGCCTAATCCATGGAAGGCCGGTAATTAAGCTGCGGCCGGTCCTGCTTCCGTCCTCCTCGGCGAACAAGGACGGCACCAGCGGCGTCCGTTAATTAATCCCCTGCCATTTGTAATATTAAGGACGTATTTTATAATGCCCCCGAGGTGGGCCGCGCATAATTTTCAGGTGGTAAATTTATTTTAATTGGATTTTATTTGGGCGACGGCTTCGGCGCTCTCTGTTATTATCTCGTTAATAACTTTATTAAATTCCTTTTGTCTTGCCGACAGATTGCCGGATCGATTTCGCGTCGCCGTACTGACGACGGCCCAATTAAGAGGACGAAACGGGCACGATTCGATATATTCGTACGGTGCGGGGAGCTTGTTAACATAAATCTAGAAGGCTTGTCGCGGATCACCACGAACAAAAGGGAATTCTGTCAGAGCCTGCTCCGCTCAAATCGCGAATCGAATTCAGATCCGTCAAGCTTGCATGTCGCTGTTCCATTGTTTTTGGATTTTGATGGATTTCCTGCAGATAAACTTTATTATTCGGTAATTGTTGAATTTTGATGAGGGGGCCCGGTTGCGGACGCGCCGTTGATGCCAGGCGGCATTTGTTATTTTCTTTTTTTGAATATAATATGCATGGAAGACAAAGCAGGCTTTGACATTCCAACCAGCATTTGATTGAGCCTTTAAGGCAGGTGAAGGCGACATCGATTATTATCTGCATAATTCTAGACAAATTTCATGTAAAACAATAAAAGAAAACAAAATTAAAAACTCACAACACAATAATAACTACAGGTAAAAGACAACAAAGTCATATAGACTGTACTATTGTTGTCTACGTAAATTTAAAAAAAAAAGCACCTTTTAAATTACTGCATACATTTTTGAAAACAGTCTGCATATAGATCGTAATTTTAAAACTATACAAATACGAAAAAGAACAAAATCACTAAGAAAAATTGATAATAAAAGTTGTTTGGCCAAACATTACAATTTGTTGGTAAATTGTGTGTATTCTATTACTTTTTT
>QDEB01116044.1:0-13806 GCA_004193795.1 Asbolus verrucosus | reverse complement strand
TATTTATATATAATACATATATATGAGGTAAAAAAAAGAAAAGCATCAGGTAAAAAAAAAGTTTACATACAGGAGCGATGATAAATAAGATCAATGAAACCCTCTGTCAATAAGAAGTCTAAATAGTGAGAAAAACAGCAAAAAAAACTATAGTATGCTATTCACGTAGGGAGAGATTGTGAAGTGTTTATATTCAGTCGACTCAGTCTGTATAACTCGTATAAGTTGTAACCTTAAAATAACGATTCTCAACTGAGCCAACGTGATTTGACGGCTTTTAAAAATTTGTTAATGAAATGATCTTCGCTGAAATTGAAGTTTGAAGCGCCGTATTATCAGCATATGTATGATTCGAGCACCGATCTCCATTATCTGAAAAGATAGAGTTTTTTTTTTTTAAAGGGCAGTTATTGTGTCGGGTATCAGTGTATTCAAATTAGCAGTTAATCTCTTTTTGAAAGCGAACGCTATGAATTTTAATTTGTTCAAAAGAGATGTAAATTTGTAGGTACATGACTAATTTCGGGATGTAAATAACAATATCTAAACTGTTGCGACATGTTTTCGTAAAAGTTAAAAAGATGCCATCCAGAAAACTGTAAAACTTGCGGAACTAGTCATTTTTAGAGAAACCCTTTCTATTGTTTTGCCCTGAAATTTATGACAGTTTCGAAAAAAATTAAAGAGATACTTGTGATGGAGCTTTTACTGATTTCTGTTATCTAGTTTTAAAAAATATGATATTTCGAGCTAGGTGGGTACAAGAATGCCATTTTTCTACACACTTCAGTCAAGGTAACACATGTTTCTCTGAAAAATGTGAGATTCAAAAGTTTCCGATACGTAAATGATCCACCGGCGATCTGGTATTTTAATTGCTATAATTAACCAGTGATAAAAAGAGGGAAGGTTTAACATGCAGGATGCTTTTGGGTTATGGTATTGGTGCATAAAAAAATGAAATAATAGGATAAGAAGCGATCTTGTGACAATATTTTCTTTAGATAAAAGTTAGTGTCGGTGTGTTATTGTAACATTTGATTTCGAGAGATAAATTTTTAATAAAAGTGATAGCTAGTAGGGTTAGCAGCTTAGCATATAACACGATTAAAATTTGAACCACTAATTAAATGCAAATAAGCCAAAAATTTAATTGAAATTCCGATATTATTAGTAAATCTTGAAATGAAATTGAATCAGAATCAGTGGTTATTGCAACGTTAATTGAACGTATCTAACAAAAAAGTGAAATGGAAACGAGAGATTTCCAGATAATAATTATTGTGGCAAATCTGGAACGGTTAATGAAACACAGATAGCAATAAACAGCGCTGAAATATCGTGGCTTTTCAGCGTGATTATTGCGAAGTATTTAAATGTGTGTTTTTTGTTGAAGTGTTTTCACATGAATATAATTCCATATATTATAATAAATGTTGCGTACGTTGCGTAGCACAGAAGGTGGCTTTATAATTCTGCAAGGGTAGCTTGAGTAACCCTTCAGCTAACTACTTGTTATGCATTACGTTACATTCATTTTGTGTTCGTAACTAAAAGTGGCTGAATTTTTCATTTTGCTTAGAAAGATGAGGGTAGTTATACCTCATCCCATATCTAGCATGAAAATGGCTTGCAAATTTTAGGGGTTAAAAGTAAATACGCATAATTGTCGAAAAATACGTAGCTTTAATCTTTACACGTTTTCGCTTTATTAACGGATTGCAGAGCCGTAATGAACATATAGGGCGAGGATTAATTTTGAATTAATATCGGTGTTGTCGGCAAAAACCGAAACTTTTTGTCTTATCTATTTCAACTTTTTCAGTTGTTAAACACTTGTTTCAGTTGTAACGTGTGTAGCCATTAATTATCTGTCTACGAGGCTTTTTGTTCCAGGAACTTTTTCAAGTTATATTCATTTTATCGTGTATTCGGAACTGTCACATACGCTTTTTCTGTTTTCATCATTTGTTGAAAAACATAATGTGAAAAATAAACTTTTTAAAGCTGGATCAATTTGAAATGTTACTTCCAAAGAAAGTTTAGTTCGCAGTCTCACGAAATTTTATTTACCTTGCATTTATTATTAATATTTCTCCTATTCCCTAAGCTACAGATGTTTGAATTGTACTTGGAATAATTTCTAGAGAGCGCAAATTATGCACAAAATTCTACAATAATCAAATTTAACTTTTCTCAGTAACAATTTATAAAGTAATAAGGTAACGTCGATCCTTGTCAATTCTCACTTAATAAAAAAGCATATTAATCATCAATTTCATTGTCAAATGATTGAAAGTGAAATAGTGCAGATTAGTAAGCTAGAATACTGGCTTTCGTTAAAATTTCGTGACATTAAAGATGAAATTGTAGGAAAAAACGAAAAAAAAAGTTGATATCGTTTTCAGTTAAAATTCAAAATTTAAATTTATTACTTCTTACAATACGTGATTCTACGATTCATATAAGTTATATAAAATTTTTAAATTTATGTTTTGCTCTCTTTTTTTTTTATCCTGTTTTCTTTATGCTCACATTTTTTCCTCTGTTTCTTTGTTGTTGGTTTTCGTATGAAGCAAATCCGATTTTTGGTGAAATACACACTTCAGAAAACGATTATTACGTGTTCAAATATGGACTGGGCCAGGTTTTAAATTTGTTTAAAACTCAAAAATGTATCAAGGAAGGTCTAAAACTCTTGAGTGGTGCAACACAGTTTTTATCATTGCATTGAATGCGATTTTTGCAGTCGGAAAAAATATTAAAAAACAATACATAATGGGCTGTAATGTAATTTAAAGGTTTATTGTAACAGTTTCTTATAAATAATTTTTAAAAATTTTGTGTAATATTTTTGCGCTAGTTAAAGAATCAAAGATTCGATTTATAAATTTTTGTTTTGTGGCGAAATTCATAATTAAAGACATTCATAATGTTTTGATTTTTTCAATTTAAAATATTTTTTTATTACATTTTTGTTATTTTTTAAATTGTATACCAAGTTGATAAAAATTCGATTAATTTGTCAATGTATGTATAGCTGGTTTCAATGTTGTGTATGATTATTATAACTTGTCAGTACTAATCATAGACAGAAGTGGTTACGTATGTGGATACGTGTTTTGCATAAAATTCGGTCTCTAATGATTATATAAAGCAATATAAGTTAGAATCGAATTTTCGCCGCTAGACGGGATTAATACTAGAGTAGATGTAGCATATCCACTTAGTTATTTGTTATGCATTCAACCCCAGAGCTAAGGAGGTCTACAATCTGAGACCTTTACACTTCTATAGTGGTATGACTTAGCTGGTGTTTGCATTATGTATTCCTTAAATCCGCCGCCAGATGGTACATGCACACCTACTATAAAAGGATTCACCCGAAGCCAAAAATCTAATTTCGCTTTCAATATAAATATTTCAATTCTTTCCGCCGAAGAAAAACGAGTTTTAATTTATTCCCATAAATAAAAGACAACATGTCTTTATAAACTGTTTAACTTAAGAAATGGTAGCCAAGAACTTTTGCATAAATTTCCTAATGAGATAAGTTTGGTGTTTCGCTTCACCAACATTCCGCATTAGAACGAATATTGTGTGGATATTCCGGAACAACCGCAATTGCATGTCAATTAACGTATCCTGACAACTGGACAACATTCCTTGGGTTAAATCAACGAAATGCCTTCGGCATTCCTCCCTTCGAATATATCTTCTGATGTATTTATTAATTCTCCATGGTATTTATTTTTATTACTTCATCAGCGCTATTTATTGTCTCTTCTTCATCCTAATTAATCTTTCAATCCTACTCATTGATTCTCATATTTCAATCTTCCCTCAAAACGGAAAAATAATCCTCCGTAAACGCCCTCATTCACCATTTCATTTCACACCAACACATTTTGTACAAGTTTATCATTGATAAACATTCCAGAAGGAGAATTTTACAAATGTTGCTCATGATGTTTATTTTAACTTGTCTTACAATCCTATGTGGTCTATTTTTATATTTTGCTGATTGTCGTGTTAGATATTTCAGCGTCACCCACAAATGTCATAATTTATATGGCTGTATTCAGGAATTGTAAACAAATGAAGTATCTGTCATTCACTCCCTTACATCGCGTGACACATTAAATAAAGCTCTTTTTGAATGCTAAATGATGTTGTAAGAAAAATTAATTCCACCGATTTGTTTTAGGGCTTGTTAATTTTTTAATGGCGACCATTAGAGTAAATGATAAATGTCACTTTACGAACCAATTATCACAGTTTTGTTGCTGCTCTCGTTTTTCACTTCTTCAGATATTTTTGTTTTTGCGCATTTTTTAAATGTTATAACTGTATGCGAAGATGGTCGTAAATAAATGAAGTGTCTTTCGTTCACCTCATATTCGCGTGACAGACCAAATGAAAACTTTTTTGGGTGTTAAATGATGTTGTAAGAAAATTTAATTCTGCCGATTTGTCTTAAGCTTGTTAATTTTTCAAATGTGACCAGCAGCCGACTTTGATAAACCATTTCTGCTACTTTTTTTGCTTGCTTCAATTATTTGTCTATCGTAATCACATCAAAAAGAAAAATATGACGCAAGCCACTGTCTCTCCAACATCATAGTTAGCTGTAATTTATTATATACGAATAGATTTGCCGCCTCTCAATATCTGGATTGGTGCTACAATGTAAATTTACCTTAAATGGTGGTATAGGTACACCATAATTATAGGCGGCAAATTTCCACAGCCCACTACGATGTTAGAAACATTTATAATAACCCAGTGTTAAAAATGCGGCAAAAGCTAGTAGATGGTATATATAACAACATATTATAAAACAAGTGGGAATTTAGAATTATTAAAATAAAATGCAACATTTCTAGAAGTAGCATTCCAAAATTTCCAATTTATGGGTTGTGCTAACGATTTTATCCAAGTCGATTATGAAGGTTCTTTATCAATATGAAAATGTTTTAATTGATTCCTGGATTCTATCTGCCGTCATATTCCTTAGGGCGTAGTCGGTAGTCACTTAACTGTATCACGATGGTTCTTGGTGAAATAGTCGTAGATGGCATCGTTAATTTGTGCGACATATTTTGGAGTCAGTTGTCGTTTCTGTACGAAATGCAGCACGTTTGGAGATGCATTATGTCCATAGGCTGCAGCAAAGCCTCAGAAGTTTCGTTGGCTGGGAGTTACGCCAAGTTTCGATCCGTTCGCCGGTAATTGAGTTTAAAAAAGCCGATTAAGAAAGCATCTGATTTGAAATGGCGCTTGAAATAAATTAATTAAAATCATTTGTTGATGGAATTAATTGAAAATTTCTATGTAAGTCCCCGAATTAATAGTGAATTATTTGACCGTATCGGTTATTGATTGTGGTTACATGTAATCTTCATTGTATAGTATTGCACAAACAATAATAGCCCCGGTATATGTGTATTGTGGATAGACTGAGATTGTTTCGATAATGAGAAGATTGTGATTCATACGTATGGTAACATTAAACTCCCAATCAGCAGAGAACAGACCGTTTCATAATGAGATAATAGAATTAATGTTATGTTGGATGTAATTAAATGCGGTGAAAATATGTCTCCCTTTTTGAAGTCTATATAGAGCGTATATATAGATCTCAAAGTCATTTATCAAAGATTTTCATATTTAGGAGAGCAGGACACAGGAATGGCCGTTACTTTCTCATGATGAATGTGTCACAGGAGGCAGTTTTCAAAATGCTATATGTGACCCGTCACATTTCCTCATATTCTACAATGTGTGCATACGAAAAATTCATATACAGGATACGTTTCCACGTTTCTGTTTTTTAACGCAAAAAAACACTCCGACGAGATATCATAATAAACCAGATTAATGTACCCATTTATATACTTTCAGAAGCAACTGTAAATATTGGGATGAGAAGTTTGTTTAATAGAAAAAACTTCTTAGAAGTTTGTGGGAGATTGCATTAGTTGTGAGGCAAAATGCACTGATTCGTAATGATTGGAGTTTCTGGATTAGTTCGGGTATATGTTGGCTAAATTTCGGCGGCGTGTGGAGGTACAATTGAGTTAGTTTAATTCGGGTTTAATTTGTTATAATACATGAAAACTCGATTTGTTATAGATGATCAAGATGGAAGCAGCATTTCTTTAAACTGTAACTAGTAAGATTTTATCAGGGGATAATAAATCAAGTTTCAGTCTACGAGAGCGTTTAGATAAAACCCTTGGAAGCTCCGCTTGAACCACCTTAGGCGATTCTCGCTTTGATTTGTCCCAACTGCACAATTTTATTTATGCTTCCACCCCACATTTTACGAACCGTATATATATATAGTAGCAATATTTGCTCGTCAAATTAAGGGACAGCCACATCACAGTCGTCAAGGGTGACAACCACTCAAACATTTCTCCTCTTAAATACAAAATATATTCTCTTTCGTCGATCATTCAATTGCTTTTGTTGAAATTCCCACAAAGTTAAACTACAACTCTCGCAAACATCCTTTTTGACATTTCCCGTAATTACTAATGAACAATTTCAACCACCTCACAATACCCCTACAAAAAATACTTCTAATTAAACGTCAGGATTGCAGTTAAGGAAATCACGATTCTGCTATTTGTAAAATAGAAACAACAAGGTTTCCCTTATCTACATTATTCCAATCTCCGACGTTAGCTGTATTAAGTACATAGGAACTAAAATAGAGCTAGAGTCTGACAACATTTCATACGCTAAGATGAAACAAAGTAAAACTGTACGTGACTTCGAATAAACTCTCTTCAACAAATATTTGTTGCGTCTTCATATATAACTTTGCACCTGTGCACTAGCCAATTCACAACACGCTTATTATTCTCTTTTTGCCGCCCTCAATTCTTTAAATATTTAACCTCTAATTCGGCTGTACACCACTGCTCTTTTATTATCAGAGGATTTTTTGATTTAAAACTTTTGCTCGTTCGCCGGTCTGTCGAAAACGTAAACTGCAAACGGTAAAAGCCGATCTTAAACAAGGATGCGATTTTCCCACATCACATGCCAAATCAGGCGTTTTTAATTTTTTATGTTATATTTTATTACTTACTGTTTTGTTGATTGATTTTTTAGAAATAGACTTCGAATTTTTTAAACTTGGATTATTTTTGACGAAATGATATTCGGAAATTTAACTTATCTTACAACTTTCATTCGATTTTACGTGAATATTTAAATAATTCGCTGTCGTGTTGGTGTTCCAGTTAGTACTAACTGATTGAGCAGTGGTTTTGTCTCACATGATTTCACAGAAGTACTGAAAACTTGTGTCAAAGCAGCGGTCTGATTTAAAAATTTACTGCAAATTCATTTTCGTTTTAATAACATCGAAATTGTTGGCTAGGCGTAAAATATTGAAATTTAAGATACAACTTCATCATTCAACTTACAGTGAACTTTACTTTTAAATATTATTTTCATTCTTTGTCATTTGTATTATATTCTTAGAACTGCCTCCAATTTATTTTCGTCTCGGTATAATTCCAGGTAGTTGTAATCATATTTAAGATTCTGGTTAAACCTATTATTTTAATTTGAACAGTATTAGGAATAAGCTCGTTATCCACATTCTATCATGCCCACCGGTCAAATTACCAGCAAACTAATGTGAAAGTTACATTATGTATGTACAATCCTGCATAAGCCACAGGAAGCAGCAGGTTCCTATATTATTACATTAACTAAACATTGAGCGATAAAAGTCCTTGAGTTTTTTTTGAATAACCATAGAAGGATAGTATTAGTTGGTGAAATTGATTTACCAGTTTCCCTACCAATTTTTCATTAGACTAATCAAATATTCTGTCATTTTACAATGAATGCAGACGCAAAACAATCTAGTTAATTTTACTGAATCAGGAAAATAAAACAAGCTATATGTGTAACTGCAAACAATAAAAGTTTTAGAAAACTTATAAAACTTCGACGAAGTTTTTCTTTTTTCATTTATTCGGCTCTTTAAGTTATGGATGCAGGTTTCTTCTGCAGTAATCGATTAAGCTGTGCACGTCAGGGAGGATTAAGCTCAACTTCATAATTGATTTTTTCGAAAATTTCCAGTTTTTTTTAATTTGAAATATTAGCTCCTTAGCATTACAAGGAGAACCGATTCAAATATAATTTTCTTCAAAGTAATTCGTCGAAATCATTTGATTTGCAGCCTCCAGACGTTGCGCATCTCATATAAGTGATCACAAGGTCGCTTTTGATATTCTGAACTCATTTAAATGTAAAGAGGATGTGAACTATTATTACTAAGTAGTGGTTCTTTGTGCATTTTCCTAGACTGTCGTCAGGTTTTATTTCAGATTTTCTACATTTTATAAACCGTTCTAGGATAACGAATTTTTATTTGTAAAATTTTATAAATAATTGATCGGTGGGTGCGGATGGCGTAGTCTGAGCATGGAAAAATTCGATTTCAATGCGACAAAAGCTGTGAACTGGCTAAGATAGTGGAAAATATTGGCTTTGACGTTACTATCTCGCTAGAGAGTCGACTTTAAACAAAGCCTTCAAGTCTAATTTTAGCAAGTTTGAATGTATTTTGCAAACTTCTCGTTTCATTTTTGCGATGAACAATTGTGGCCTAAATGAAATTTGGGAGACGATGAGGTGTCGATTGAAGAGGGATTTGTGTATACGCCTCATTAATATGAGTTGTGGAAGAAGATTGCAAAACGATTTTATAACGATGATAAAAATATCGATAACATGTAAATTGCAGACTAGGCCGGAATATAGAATGAATCAAATGAACGAGCAGCATGGCAGGTTTATTGGCTTAAGAAGAAGCGTTAGGGTGGTGATAAAATGTCTGTTCGTGGCAACAATGCGTCTTGGGACTTGTCTTGTACAATTCATGTTGTGGGTTAATTCCGAAACTTCTAAACGCTACTCTGACCGGTCTCCATTTATACAATTTACAAATCTAAGTCTTTCCCCTAATCACCGCTGAGAGCCCAAATAAGCCCGCAAAACCATTACTACTTTCATCTGTCACGCCCTTTTAATTGCCAATCCGCTCCTTCATACAAATTCTTCGCACACCGACGACACAATCTATTTTTCTAATCCCACACATGATTTCGTTTCAATATTCGCAAATTTGATTTTTGGAAATTTTTAATGATTTGTCGATTTGCCGATCTTATAATGCATCCAAAAGATACCTAAATTGTGTCTGCAAAATACTAGTTCATAAAATTTGTTCTTCTGCTAATTTCACTTTCTAGATTCTAGATTCTCGATTCATCCAAGTGGCTATACTGCGTTTAAAAAACTTAACTTAAACTGATTCAAAAATTATTATATTAAAGACAGCGCTTAGTACGAAATAGCAGTTTAAGATGTCAATGTAGTTAACATTGTTAATATAAAATAAAGATATTTGATGCTTATTTTATTAAAGATGTGTTTGAAATAACATTTTAAGTGGTTGTTGATTTAATAAACTTAAGTGGAAGCTAGTAAATAAACGGACGGAGGTTATGGTTAATACGTTTTGCTTTTCTGAGGAAAATACATCTTTTGACATTTTTATAACATTTTCCATAAAATAATATATTTAATTAAAAATATCGGTTTCTTAGTGTTGTTAGTTTGCAGTAAGGGTACTAAGGTGATAGATAATACCATTATTATTAATAAACATAAATACAAAAGTATTTTTAGGTGAAAAATGTCGACTGAACTCTTTAATTTAAAACATTTATGTCTTTTATGTTTCCGGTTTCGCTGAAAGTTGTATAGACATTCGTTCCATTCTTGGAATGAAGTGGTGCAATTTTTAACTGTGTTGTACACTGAATTTTAATAATTTGTTTCGTGTTGACAGTTCAAATAATATATTGCTTTTGACGTAAAGATAAAAAAATGATTCGTATTTTGACTAGTTATAAAAATAGAATGAAGATATTATCAATGACATTAAACAGTTTTATACAAATGGAGTATGGTGCTATCAGCTGTTAAATAGTAGGAAATCTCAATGGAATGCAATATTTAACTTGTCCCCTCTGCATAATACTCTTATCTACATCGTTTCTATAACCGCAACAGCTTCCAGAGTTGCCTATTTTCCTGATTTTTAATATGCTTAATATGCTGTAAATATGTCGCGACGTGAGGTACAATATATGACATCGATAGCCCAATTTTTCCTCCATTTAGGGCCGTTAAAAAACTTCTATCAATTTCATTTTAACGTTACAATAATATAAATATCGAAAATTTGCGTCAGTGAGAAGTCTTGTTAAATTACAGATTCTGTGGGATTATCAAGTTTTTATAAATGAGGCACATTATAATGCACTGAAAATGGCAAAATTTTAGGCGTAGAAACTCACCGCTCTCATCTCTAACTACTTGGAACAAATAAGATGAGAGCGGTGAGTTTCTACGCCTAAAGTTTTGTCATTTTCAATGCATTGTAATGTACATTGCTGGTTCTATATAGACCTAAATTTCGAAAATGAAGAAATTACATCTACAATAAAAACTTAAAAATTGTGTGTCTGGTTTAGATCAATTCTTTCATATGTTATTGAAGATTATTCCAATTAAACTTTGGTTGTATATTTTTAATTTTTGCATTTCTACCTCTACATTTCTTGATATCTCAAAATATTCTAGAATTTCTCCAATTTTTAAAGGTGGAGATTCTACATATGTATTTATTTAGTGCCCCAATGCTATATTGTTTAATTTCTAGAAAATATTGAATCAGTATTATATCATCGCATTTATACAAAATTAAAACTCAACTCATTGACGGTACATATCAAATTGCACAACAGAAGTTGATGTGATTTATACGAACAAAGCTTTTGACTTCTTGATAAAATATCTAAATCTTTGTTGCCGTTGTTTGATTTTTATCTACGTGATCGAAAGCAAACAGTGGTCTATTCATATTATTTTGTTCCGTCTTCCAAGAGTTGCACAAGAATCATGTTTTGGTTCCTTATTGTTTTTAATTTACATCAATGAGCACTAAGCATCAACGTTTGCTCTATTTGCAGATGCTCTAAATTATTGAAATGTATAAAATCAAATAATGATTGTCAGTTATTACGAACTAACATTAACAATATTATTATTAGATGGTATAATCATAGCTGTTTGAACACAAACATTTCAAAGTGCAGTGTAATGTTTTACTCTCCTCGAATTTGAATATGAAATTAATAATTTACTGCTAGGAAGATATTTCCCCATCAAAAATTTGGGTGCTCTTTATTTGAATAATCATTGATAGTTTGGTCTCCATATTTTCCGAAGTTTTTGTTTCCGAAATTAAGTCAATAATTCAGGAAAGGTCAGTCAGTTTTATTAGAAAAAGTTAAAAAAGCAGAAGAGCTTACATTTTTGTGCATAACTTTATTGATTGCATGCAACTTCTCACACAACTTAAATTCTATATACCCAAACTGCACTCACATCATAAATCCATATTTATCAACATGAACTTGAAATCCTTGCTGTTTGAGTAAATATTAAATAACATTGGTAATCATTGTGATATTAACAATTGTGCACCACGTCAGGGAAACTTAAAAATTATAACTTCAATTACTTCTTAGTAATTTACAAATTTTTTGCTCTTAAGGTGTGACAGACCACAGAGTAAGATTCTTTCCAATGCGGTCATTTGTTAAGATTTGGCAAATCGTTATTGGTTAAAAAATACGAAACTAGAGCACCGTGGTGTAAAAGAGGACAATGGTCCTAATCGATTCACTAAAGAATGATTGCGGTACAAGATGCACCAAGTTATTTTAAGTTAAATTCTGGGGTAAACCATTTCGGTGGTGCAAAAAATTCATGTAGGATGATCGAAAGTCTGGTAGATTAATTGAGGTACAAACCGTAGAAAATGTCAAAGAAATTGAAAATTTGGTGAAGGTGGACTTTTTGGATGTTGATGGTTATCTTTTATGTAAGATTGTGACTGGAGATGAGACTTGGGTGCATCACTGGGACTCACCCACCAAAAATAAATCATGTAATGGGCTCATAATGACTCGTCTCCCCTTAAAAAAACCAAAACTGAATCATCTGGAAACAATTGACGGTAACCATTTTTTGGGATAATGAATTGTTGATTGAGTATATGCTAAGAGTGTATAGCAAAACAATTGAAACTGGCGCGGGAAGAAAAGCGTCCATATTCCCATATGTTTTTACACGACAATAACAAGGTCCATAAAACGCATACACTTCAACAGATAATCAACAACAATGAAGCTATCTCTTTTATAGCCCAAATTTAATACCAAGTGACTTATTTTTATTCAGAAGTATAAAAAAGTTATCTTAGAGGAAGATTTGCATTAGTTGAGGGGGTGATGTATGATACTGACGAATATTTTGCAGACTTTCTGAAAGATTTTTTTTTCTAATGGAATGACGCAGTTGAAGAAATGCTGAGAAAAGTGTATGTGTTGAAAAAGTTATGTTGAAAAATAATACATTATTCAAAGTATATCCGTTTTCTTTTTTCTTTTCTTCTAGGTAGATATCTTTCTAAATTATCCTCAACTTCAGGAGTATGCAGCGTTATTCATGAGTGATAATGAGCCTGATAGAATGGAAAATGCAACCCACAATACATATTTGCAAAGTTAACGTGAATATTTATTTCTCCGTGTAAAAAATAGTTAAATGTGCGATTTCGTAAATATTGACATAAATGTCATTTGCTTGATTAAATAAAAAAGAGTTTTTAGAAAAACGGTTATTTAATTACGATAATAAATGTTCACAATGCCTTCCTCTACTTCTTTCACAAGTTTGAATTCCTGTCCAAAATGATTTCTTCACATGTGTAAACATTTTTGGAGTGATAGATCTACACGCATCTCGTATTTTATTTTGCGGATATTGTACACAATCAATTGGCATTTGATACACTTGCTCTTTAAGATTTCCCCACAGAAAAAAATTAGATGCGTAAGATTAACTGAACCTCTTTCTATCCATCTGTTATGTAAAACCAAATCAAGATAATTTCGCATGATTTTATGGTAATGTGACGGAACACCATCCTGTTGACCACAGATCTTGCCTTACTTGTAAACTTTATATCTTCAAGTAGCAATGGTAAAGTGTCTCTTAAAAAGTTCAAATAAGCATTTCCGTTCAAACTGTTTCCAAAAAAATGAGGCTCAATAATCTGATTTCTCAATATTCCGCACCAAACATTCGTGGAACAGATTGTTCGAAAACGTCCTTCTCGATTCCAACGAGGATATTCTTGAGCATAGTAATGCATATTGTGTCTGTTAACTCCACCATTATTGGAAAATGTAGCTTCATCAAAAAAGAGAACATTGTCATAAAAATTAGCATTCAAATTTTGGTTGTCCCGAAAAAAATGACAAAAGGTCCAGTCTTTTAGGATAATCTGTCTCTTTTAACTTTTGCAAATGTACATGATACTGGTGAAATTTATTACCTTTAATTATTCGGTGTACTGAAGACTGACTGATATTGGTTGCTCTTGAAACCATATTTTGACTAATATGAGGATTTTCGTCAATTATTCCCAATACCGTAATTTCGTTTTCAGGACCTGTGGCTGTCCTTTCTCTTAACTTTTTCCAAGGTGGCCAACTTTCTCTCAAGGAGGATTCAAGCCTTTTGAACGTGATATCAGCAGGTGCTCTTCTATTCGGAAAGTGTTGACTATATAAACGTGCAGCAGCAGACGTATTTTTCTCACACTCTCCATAAATCAGAATCAAATCTGTT
>QDEB01116030.1:4990-28582 GCA_004193795.1 Asbolus verrucosus | reverse complement strand
TGATCATGATCAAGATATGTAACTTTTTTAAAATTAAGAATTTAAACATAATTTGAGCAATTGAAACATGTAAAAAATCGTTTGCTGAAACTTGTCAGTGGTGCCAACCTTGATTTTCGTGACAGGTCGACCCTAGCAAGGGCTCCGTGGGCTTCGGTTCCGGCCTCCACGGCTGGGCCTTCACCCTCAAGCAGTTCGCCGAGATGTATTCGGAAAAATTCAAGATCGACGTCGGCAAGCTGATGAAGCGTTTGTGGGGCGAGAACTTCTTCAACCCCAAGACAAAGAAATGGGCCAAGCAAAAGGAAGCCGACAACAAACGTTCCTTCTGCATGTACATCCTGGACCCCATCTACAAAATCTTCGACAGCATCATGAACTACAAGTGAGTGTCGGTCGTTTCTCTCGTGGAAATTTTCCGCGTCCATCATGATGATTGTTCTCACAGACCTGTTCCGATTAGTATTGACGACAAAAGAACGGCCAACTGACCGTTCCTTCGGGAAATCTCGACGTTTCTTCTAGTTGCAAATTGTTGAGTCGTCGATTCGTTGTTGCAGGAAAGAGGAGTATACGGCGCTCTTCCCCAAGCTGGGCATCCAACTTAAACACGACGACAAAGAGAAGGACGGCAAGCCTCTTCTGAAGGTGGTGATGCGCACCTGGTTACCTGCCGGCGAAGCCCTGCTTCAGATGATCGCCATCCACTTACCGTCGCCCGTGACTGCCCAGAAGTACAGGATGGAGATGTTGTACGAGGGCCCCCACGACGACGAGGTCGCCATCGGCATCAAGAACTGCGACCCCAACGCCCCGCTCATGATGTACGTGTCGAAGATGGTACCCACTTCCGACAAGGGACGTTTCTACGCCTTCGGTCGCGTCTTCTCCGGCAAAGTCGCCACCGGGATGAAGGCGAGGATCATGGGCCCCAACTACACTCCCGGCAAGAAGGAGGATCTGTACGAGAAGGCCATCCAGCGCACCATCTTGATGATGGGGCGCTACGTAGAGGCCATCGAGGACGTTCCCTCCGGCAACATCTGCGGTTTGGTCGGCGTCGACCAGTTCCTGGTCAAAACCGGCACCATCACCACGTTCAAGGACGCTCACAACTTGAGGGTCATGAAGTTCAGCGTGTCGCCCGTAGTACGCGTGGCCGTCGAACCCAAGAACCCCGCCGATCTGCCTAAGCTGGTGGAAGGTGCGTTTTTTAGTCTGAAAGGGATAAGTTGATAAATATCGTGATGAATTTTTACCGCCCCAGGCTGATTCTCGTGAATGATTGGTCGTTCTGATCCAATTTTCCGTTTCACCTTTTGCTCTTGGTGCGTGCCAAATGTAACTGTCGGATTATTACAGGTTTGAAGCGGCTGGCCAAGTCCGATCCTATGGTGCAGTGCATCATTGAAGAATCCGGCGAACACATCATCGCCGGTGCCGGGGAGTTGCATTTGGAAATTTGCTTGAAGGACCTGGAGGAGGACCACGCCTGCATTCCAATCAAGAAGTCCGATCCGGTGGTGTCGTATCGCGAGACCGTCAGCGAAGAGTCGAACCAGATGTGCTTGTCGAAATCGCCCAACAAACACAACAGGCTGTTCATGAAGGCCGTGCCGATGCCGGAAGGTCTCGCCGAAGACATCGACGACGGTAACGTGAACCCGCGCGACGACTTCAAGTCGCGCGCCCGCTACCTGGGGGAGAAGTACGACTACGACGTGACCGAGGCGCGCAAGATCTGGTGCTTCGGCCCCGACGGCACCGGGCCCAACATCCTCGTCGACTGTACGAAAGGTGTGCAATACCTCAACGAAATCAAAGATTCCGTCGTCGCCGGTTTCCAATGGGCGACCAAAGAGGGCGTTTTGTCCGAAGAGAATTTGCGAGGTGTCAGATTCAACATTTACGACGTGACTCTCCACGCCGACGCCATCCATCGCGGCGGCGGCCAGATCATCCCCACGACTCGCCGTTGTTTGTACGCCTGCTTGTTGACGGCGGCCCCCAGGTTGATGGAGCCGGTTTATCAGTGCGAAATTCAGGTGAGTCGGGACGGAACGTCGGTCGAATGAATTTTTAAATGATTTTTTTCTTTTTTTGCAGTGTCCCGAGGTCGCGGTTGGCGGTATTTACGGTGTGTTGAACAGAAGACGCGGTCACGTGTTCGAGGAGCAACAGGTCGCCGGTACTCCCATGTTCGTGGTCAAAGCCTACTTGCCCGTAAACGAATCGTTCGGTTTCACGGCCGACCTTCGTTCCAATACCGGAGGACAAGCATTCCCTCAATGTGTGTTCGATCACTGGCAGATCCTTCCCGGCGATCCGCTCGAGCTCAACACGAGACCTTACACAGTTGTACAGGTCAGTGGCGGCGGCACCATCTTCAGACAACACCGTTCGCCGTGTCGCCGCGATCGGTGTTTGCTTTCGATGGGAGATTACGAGTCTTTTAGTTTCGGTCTTGAGGCGCTTCGGCTTCTCGACCTGAATAGGGGGACTGACATTTTTTCGCGTCGTCGGGGTCTTGCATGAGTTTTGAATTTAATGGTTAAATTTCGCGGGAAAAATTGAGCGATGACAGATCGTGCGATAAATTTGGCAACATTGTCGGTATATTTTTGGCGGTCTTTCGTAACTTTGATGTTGGCGAGTTTTGCAGTCTGATGGAGATGAGCATGTTCTTTCCGTTAGTAACGATTGTATATTTTTATCAAACACGCTGTAATCTTTGGCATCTTAATACAGATTAACGTCAAACATGACAGGTCTGTCAGCTGACTTGACTTTTGAGCTGTGTTGCCAGATTTGTCATAAACGTCCAGATTCATTTCAAATATCCGCATATTTATTTGAAAGTGGTTTGATGTCTTCAAAAGTTGGATTAGAATTGTTTAAAATTTCGAGAATTTCGAGCTTAAGTAAATGTAAATGTTTGCCTCGAAAGTGCCTCTTCTGGCGGGAATCCTGCAAATTGGTACATTCCAAACCAATTTAATTGAGTTAAAATAATTACTTCATAAGTGAAAGGTTGAAAATTTATGCAAGTACCTACCTACTTAAATGATTGTCCTCGGTGAAGACGTACTAATAATGTTCCTTATCTTGCAGGAAACACGTAAAAGGAAAGGTCTCAAAGAAGGTCTCCCGGATCTTTCTCAATACTTGGACAAATTGTAAACAGCAACTTTTAGTTAATGTACAGATTATTTAAGATTCATCTTAAATTATACAATAAAGCGATTGATAATTATAATTTTTTTATAATACTGGCAGGGTGGAAATACATGAAATCAGCTGTAATATTTTTATTTGTTATTTTGCTTCCCTACAGATTAGTTGTATTTAATCCATATTACAATTTCAAGTAAATTGTGTCCAAGAATTTGAAAAGTTTTTTAATTGTTACCGGATCGAACTTAAGTGGTTGTTTTATTTTTTTCTTTTATTTAAGCTAGTAGAACTGATTAATTATAAGCGATTTGTTTTATTAACGTACAGAAAGAATAAACTCAAGTTTTTACTTTTGTACTTTCATTTTGATAGGTTAGGTTTTAGTTTGTTACAGCTTTATCAGAGCAGGCGCAGAAAACATCATAAATTTGAGGTGAGTGTGTCTTGTTATTACTTAAATAATGAAGTTAGGAAAATCATGATGAATTTTTTACACCAAATTACCATGATGGATGTAAAATTATAAGCTCAACAGGTCTGAAATTTTAAATTTAAACAAAAAAATAAACAAAAATAGAAAAACTACTGGTCACTGTAGCTCGTGTTTTTATTTGTTGCAGATGGATTTCAGAATCGTAAAGAAACTCGAGACGAACTTAAAGAAGTGAGGTGAGGTTTTTTAATTTATTTTTTTTTAACATTTAACAGTTGAAGTGATGAGACTGAAAATGTAATTGAAGTAATAGAAAAAATATTACGCTGTAGTTTGCCAAAAGGATTCTGACGCACTTACTTGTTTTAATACTGATTCGTGTAACCCCAGAAGTTATTTCCAACAGGTTTTGTTGCAGGTGTTCGTTCATTTGGTGACTTCACAGTGCAAAAATTGGTAAGTGTCGCAAATTGTTTGAGAAATACCCCACACTTTTAAGCCGGCCGTTTCACGTCTTAAAGTGGAGAGGTGTGCTCGTTGTGGGAACATCATTTCTCTTCTGTGTATGGTTAATTAGCACTGATCTGATATAACCAAAGGAAGATTAGAAACATTCAATGTTTTTTCAATTAAAACACTCCTGTATAGTTACATGCAGTTTTCAGATGCTTGTGCCCAAATTGGAAGGAAATACAAAAACAAGAACAAGTGGTGAGTTCCTGTTAATTTAAATTTTGATTATCGCTCAATGATCTAACCTTCAAAAAAGTTCAAATTGACGTATCAGATAGACCGTGGATTTATTTCAATTTTTTTTTTTATTAATTCGTGATCATGTGACAACAAATTCACATTTCAATCGGCTTATAGAGTAGGCTTTTGATGAATTCTTAAAATGCGGACCGAAGACTAAACGACCTTTAGTTTTGACTACCAAACGTGATGATTTTTACCGCCCCAGTCTGACTTCTTTCGTGATTGATTGGTTTTTCTGATTACTTTTTTGTTTTAAGCACCCAGTGATTAAATTTTTTTTTATAGCAAATTGGGTTTGTTACAGGTGAGCAGATCAGCGTAAGGATCATATATATGTCATTTATGTAATATAATGAATGTAGATTTAAATAAATTAGTGAAATAAAAATTGTACTTGATCTAAAAACCTTGACCCAATAAAATCCGAATTTAATTAAAATTGTATTGTTAAAATGAACTTTGTACATTAAATAAAGCTATACTAAATAAAATACAACAGTTATGTCAATAGATTCAATTTTGTTTTAAGTAGATGATACATTTATTAATTACCAACCAATTTGCTCTTGTACAACGTCACAAGAGCCTTCGCGGCTAAGAACAAAGTTTCTTTCCTGGAAACTCCGCATGCGGAATGTTGCCAAGTATTTCTGGAAATCTTCACACATTCGTTAAAACAAGAATCGGACTCTCAAACTCGACTTACTTGTAGATAGGCAGCCAACAGCTTCTCGACGGAATCGCAGCCCTTGGCATACACAGGCATTTCTTTTTCGGCCTGCTTTACGAACAGATCTAGTGGAATTGGGGTGGTTTGAGTGTAAGTTTGAAGAGTAATCTGCTTCTCTGTATCTTTCAAGAGGAGCACGCTCAAGTCGAACCACTGCTCGTTCTCCTGCAGAAGAATATTTTCGATGGCAATGGTGGGGATTTTCTGTATCTTCAAAGACGCGTTCATCTTCTCCTCGGCCCTCTTCAGCCCGTCCTCAAACCCCACGGCCTGGTGCTTCCTCTCGTCGATTTTCACGTTAATCCCACTTAAAAACGTTCATTAATCACAAAAATCGATCAAACCAAAGCGACTTTACTTCACCCAGGCTTTGCCGAACACCGCGAAAATCGCCTCTCTCACTGGGACGACCTCCTCCGGGTCTTGGGAGGCCACGGCGATTTCCACATCGCCTCCGGAATCTGTGACGGTTAAAGTTAGTGTTGGCACGCCTCAAGGGGCGAAACTCACAAATAAACTCCGTCATCTGGGGGTCTAGAGTCGTTATGAGCGAATCCACCGAATTCTTGGCNNNGGGAATGGCTGGACAGCCGCTGGAGGCGCGGGTTTCGTTCCTTGAGGGGGCAACAGGTTAGGGGGCAGAGGAATTGGTGCTGGAACGGGTTGAGATTGCCACAGTGTAAAATCAGGTAAGCTAGTCGGGGGTGGAAGATTTGATAACAAGTTGCCCCCAGGGAGGGTCACCACGCTCGGAGAAGGTATCGAGTAGGCGGAAGAGACGCTACTCATCGATTCTACAACTGATTTGTGTCGATTTCATCGAATAAAGTGATTAGAGAAGTGTCACCTGTTTTGTCACCGTTATTCGACGCATCTTCAGTTTTTTTATCGATTATCTCAAACGAGGCTTCGCCGTTTGAGTCCTCTTGCAACATATTGTTTGATTTATCAACAATAATAATGTAAACATATGATTTTGATTTGACCACTCAAAACGCAATCGTGGCACACTAGGGATTTTCAAGTTACACCAGAAGTAGGACGCGAAACATTTTTCGAAAATATTACCCCAAAACACGCCGAAATCACCTAGAAACAGTGTTTTTCAATTTTGGGTGGAAATAAAAGCGGAATTTCCGCTATTTTGCGCAAATATTCGCATTAATTAACCAAAAAATGATTTAGGTTGGTGACCCTGCAACAATGACATATGTCATTATCCGTCATTAGTAGGTGAACCGGCCGCGTCAAATAATAAATTTTTTCGTCATAATTTGAAATAAAATGGCAGATCCAGTGGAGCCGCCCCCTTTATTCGAAAACGTGGACATCCTGGGGGACTGCGCAAACGATGAAGACTTGTTCGTGTCCGCCAGACAGGTAAACAAAGGCCGTTGCGATAACGGCTTCGTAACTTGATAGTCGCCCCCCTAAACCATATTGCACTTACCCCAGGAGCCGCCCGAGTCGTACTGCGCCGACTTCCACGACGGCATCGACGGCGACGCGGATCTCAGCAACTTATCCCTCGAGGAAGACCGCAAAACTGAAATGGAAAATGTCCCGATAAATAACGGTGGAGGCTTGCCAGACACCATGGAACACGTAAAAAGACAAGTCGCCCGATCGCCCGAGATTATGCTTTTAATATTGCAGGTGGAAGCGGCTGGTGGCGAGCAATTTCTGGAAATTTCCATCACCGAGCCGCAGAAAGTTGGCGAGGGCATGAGCGCCTACATGGCTTATAGAGTGAAGACGAAGACCAACATGCCCATCTTTAAAAAGCGCGAGTTTTCCGTGACGAGGCGCTTCAGCGATTTTTTGGGGCTCCATGACAAGTTGTCGGAGAAATATTTAAAGGTCGGCAGAATAATTCCACCTGCGCCTGAAAAGAGCGTGATAGGGATGACGAAAATTAAAATATCGAGCCAATCGGAGGGTACCCCAACTAACGGGAACGATTTCGTAGAGAGAAGGCGAGCCTCTTTGGAACGCTACTTGAAGCGCACGGCACAACACCCTGTCCTTGTCCTAGATCCAGATTTCAGAGAATTTCTCGAATCTGGTTAGTGGAACTGTTCATTTTACGTTTTATTCATCAGTTTGTTTGCAGATGTGGAATTACCCAAAGCTACGAGCACGTCCGCTTTGAGCAGCGCTGGGGTCATGAGATTATTCAATAAAGTTGGTGAGACTGTCAACAAAATCACTTACAAAATGGATGAAACTGACCCGGTGAGTCATCAAATTCCTCGGTTGTTTACAGTATTAAATTAACGAAACTTTCCAGTGGTTTGAGGATAGGCTAACGCACATAGAAGCCCTTGAGACTCAGTTGAGGAAATTACACGCCAACGTGGAGGCGATGGTGTCTTACAGGAAAGAACTGAGCCACTTAACGAACGGGGTTTCTCGATCGGCGGCCATGTTGAGCGCTTGCGAAGATCACAATTCTCTATCGATGGCGCTTTCGCATCTAGCCGATACCGAAGAGAAAGTGGAAGCTTTGCACCTGGAACAGGCCAACACAGACTTCTTCATCTTGTGCGAGATCCTCAAAGACTACCTGGGGCTCTTGGGGTCAGTCCGAGACGCTTTCCACGAGCGCACAAAGCTGTTCCAGCACTGGCAGCACTCGCAGCAGATGCTGGCGAAGAAGCGCGAGGCCAAGGCCAAGATGGAGCTGACGAACCGGGCGGACAAGGTGGACCAAGCGGGCGCAGAAGTGATCGAGTGGGAGGCGAAGGTCGAGAGGGGCCAAGAGAACTTCGACAAGATCTCGAAGATGATCAAGATGGAGGTGGAGAGGTTCGAGAAGTGTCGCGTCCACGACTTCAAGATGATGTTCATTAGGTATTTGGAAAACCACTTGAACCACCAAGCTCAGGTTTGCCAACTTCGTTTTTTAAGGACCAAAAGTCACTAGATTTGTTGCAGTTGGTGAAATACTGGGAGGCCTTCTTGCCCCAGGCCAAAGCGATTGCCTGACTAGAGGATCTCTGCAAAGAATAGCAGAACCGACATTCCTATTGGAGGTTCCCCGAACTCTAGTACCTTGTAATATACATTTTTGCTACCTAATCGCACCGGGAACCTCCACCATTTTGTTCTATTTTTTATTTTTATCGTCATTTATCTTTATACATAATCAAATATCTAGTTTATATGATACTGTTATGTTATTGTGGCTTTTTTGTATTTTACCATGCCACGTAGGCCGTTTGTTCAACCAACCGCCTAAAAGAACTATATTTGTTATGTGCTTTGTGTAAGACATACCTTTATATTGTGATAAGAAGATGCTCAGCTTTCGAAGCTTGATTCTTGTTCAAAATTAGTCGAAATCAATAGGGTCAAGTACCAAATCTCGTTCAATCGGCAATATTGTGTAAAAGTGATGCATGGTATTATTATTGAGTATTGTATTGCTTCCATTATGTATAAAATGAAATAAAAATGTACATTGCACCCCACTGGCTTCAGTTGACAGCACCAGCGCCACTATTGGCCGCTTCGCGAATCAACGTTTCTAGGTTATGGCCGTTACTAAAGAACTTTAAATTGTGATGGCAGATAGAAAGATCGGCGAATCACTCAGAAAACCACGCAGAGCCAAAGGAACCCCATTTTTCACCCAAAGAAACTACTACGCCACTGCTGTTATCGCTTTGGGGGGCGTCTGCTGGGCGCTATTCGAGCAAGTTTAACCTCAACGACACCACTTTTCCTCTAATAAATCCCATTTCAGAGCTTGGCCAGAAGCGAAGAAGCTTAAAAAGAGCCAGCTTGAGGGCAAATTTGATGATCATCCGGAAATTCGGACGCGTTTCCTCGAGGCGAAGCTTTCTCGGGATCCGGGTTATGTGCAACTGATTACGAGCCTAAAAGCGAGGGAAAACGCCCGGGAAGATGCCCTATATATCGACGAAACGAAGCCGCAACCTTGGTACAGCAAATTGTTCAATGAGCCCGACTGCTAGAAATGAGAATAGGTTAGTTCAATGTAAATAGCGATAATAAACGACACAGTTCCATTAAAAGTGTTTTAATTTAGCACCCTCAAAGTGGAGAAAATTTCGAGATTTTTCACAACGCTTCCAAAAAACACTAAAAATGCTCCACAAGAAGCAGCCGTTTCTGACAACTCGTCCGACTCTCCGTACAAAAACTGTTTAAGCGAAGTGAAATGTGCGAAACTGAGTGATTCTGTTGGTGATCTGGACGATTTTAGAACTCCCACGGCCATAAAAAAAGTCTCGAAGTTGGGACAAGTAAAACCTCCAAAAAATGCGAAAAAAAGAAAGAAGGGGGCCAGCAACAAAGCCTCCATGAGAAAATTCATAGAGGACAATTTCCGGAGCAGCGACGTTAATCCTGACCACCTACAAATGGCCTTGGCCCTCTCAGAATCCTCGTATGAAGCGGAAAATCCGGCTGGGGGACCAAATTCACAGGAAAAAACTGACTCTTTCAAGAAAGCTTTCGAAAAGTTCGGTTTCGGGTATGGCAAAAGCAAAGTTGAAGTCGAAAACAAAAGGGATCTTTATCAGATAGTTACATCATCTAATAAAAAGAATAACACGAAGTCGCGGTATCGATTCGTCACGCCAATATTAAAATTGCGCACTCCGGAAGAAAGGGAGGCTTTAATTTCGTCCAAAGTGTCCTTAATCCTGGCGCAGAATAGTCGCGGTTGTGCTAGTATACAGAATGAACCAATAAAATTATTTTGCCAGTTGCTCCAGCAATACCATTGCTCAAAAATTTTTAAACTGAATCAAATGGAACTCGAGCAGTTGAATCAGAAGGGTTGTTTTTATAGTAAAGGGTTGGAGGTGGAGGTCTCTGAGACTCCGTGTGGGTATTTATTGAAGGATTGGGGACGTATTGCAGGGAGGGATGTGTCCCCTATACGGGAACCCTCCTCTACATCTAATGTTCCCAAAAAGAGACAGCAAAAAACCGGTGCATTCCCTTTACAAGAAGCCTGCTCCACGCCTTTTCCCCCCAAAAATATGGTTTCTAGTCCAGTGATACAACAAGAAACCTCCCCTCCTCGAAAGAACCCCAAATATATTTATGATGGAAGTATGTCTCCGGATTTATTTGGCTCAGATGACGAGTATTCGGCTCCTGAGCAATTTAAAAGCAATTGTGTTAAATCTCCATGGAAGTTAAATACTCTTGAAGACAGAGAAGAAGTGGAATATTGTAGTTTAACCCAATCCAATGAGAAGGTGTCAAATGGAAAATATAGAGGCAGTTCTAGTATGCAAAACGTAAATTTTGAACCTTCCGAATGTTACGATTTGACTCAATCAGATGAGGAAGATGAATATTTGAAATTTTGCAATCCAGAGAAAGATGTCAAAGAAGCTGAGCTCAAAAAAATTATGAAAAAAGAATGTTCAAATTTAACCAAATCTAAGGACCAGAATGAAAATTTGGACGTAGATTTTCCTGAGAGCGTCGAGGTAAATACAAAAAAAACTGAAATAAGTGGCACCTTTTGGAACGATGCAGAATATCGATCTTCTGAGCCCAAAGAAGAAAATCAACTTCTTGAGCGCAGATGCCGGTCTTCTGAGCTTTCTGATCCATTTGTAGAAGACTGTGCTCCATCTCCACCTTATCATGAGGATGAAGAAATTGGAAGTCACAGTTTAACTCAATCGAGTGATCACCATGAAGATTTGATATTGTCTGATCTGAAAACTGACCGCAAAGAAGCTTACAGAAGTTTCCACGCAAAAATTTCTGTCAACATTGAAGAAATAACTGATCAGATGATTGATACTGAGACTCCACAATATAATGAAAAAATTAACAAAGACGAATCTTCTGAGCAGGAGAAAGAAAACTGGCCTCCTGAGCCATTTATGGAAGAGTGGATTCCACCATCACCCTTTCGCGCAGACGAAGAAATGAGAAACTATAATTCAACCCAACTCTGCCATCTTGAAAACAACAAAAAATCTTCTGGTTGTGAATATCACTCTCCTGAGCACGAAAGTCACACTCCATTGCGTGAATATCAGAGCCTCGAGGGAAAATATCAATCTCCTGAGCCGTTTGCGGACGATTGGGTCCAGCCTCCGCCGTTTCAAGCGAACGAAGAAATGGAATGTTACGATTTAACCCAATCGGATGATGATCATGAAGATTTAGGACTGTTCAACTCTGAGAAAAGCAGCCAAATTGATGGTTCAGCTTTCAGCGAAAGTGAAAGTTTCCAAGTGAAGCCTTCTACTTCATTTGGAGAAACCAAAACGGGTGCTTATTCTCCTCAAAACAATGAAAACCAATCTCCTGAGCGAGTATATCAGTACTCGCATAGGTACCAATCTCCTGAGCCGTTTGTGGAAGATTGGGCGCAATTCGTACCAACTGAAGAAACTAAAACTGATCCTGAGCCCCCCAAAAAATTCGAAAGGATAAGCAGCAGCGAGGATGACTCGAAATTAAGCCAAGAAAGCATCTACATAAGCGACGACGAATTGAATTATTCAAGCGTGTACGCCACCCCTCACCGAAAGGAAAAATCAGAAGGCAACTTGGAAGGAAAAGAAAATAATTTTGCCTCGTTGGGAGATTCTTTCAATGATATTCTTGGTCAAACTAAAATCGTGAAAGCGCTAGAAGCCACCCAAACCCCTAACAAGGCGAATACCACTCTCAACGGTAACTTCCTGATTAAAACCAAAAATATCACCCCCATGGCCAATTACGACGAAATGGACACCCCAAAAATCGTCAAAGAATTGGATAAATTCGGCCTCAAGCCTCTGAAACGGCAAAGAGGCGTGAAACTTTTAAAATATATTTACGAATCGACGCACCCTCTAGTCAATGATGACGAAGGTGAGGAAAGAGTGGCGAAGAAAAGGAGAACAGGATCCCTTCATTTCGAAGGGGTTGTTGGGGATATCGAGGAGGACGAGTGGATTTTTGAAAGGACACAATCGAAGCGGATAGCATCCTGCAGGGTCCCCCTTCACATCGTTTGGCACAATTTTGTTGTGAGCAACCCCAAAGTACGAGAAAATATTTTACTCTATGAACCCCTCCAGCTGGAGGTGTTGCATTCGATGCTCAAAGAGCAAGGTTTTAAATTTAACATTCAAGATTTATTAACGTTTTTAGATAAGAAATGCATCACGATCCGTACCACCCAAGGCCAGCGCTATGGAAAAAAACTTCGCACCTGATTGGGTTATAAATTTAATTTTGCAAATATATAATTAAAGCATTTTATACTAATCCAACTACAATATCACAATCTTAACCCCATGACACTCCTCACTTCTCCTGGTTCTTCTGTTTGATTTTATAATCTGATAACGCCGCTTTGATCGCGTCTTCGGCCAGCATGGAACAATGCAGCTTGACCGGCGGCAAAGACAGCTCCTTGGCGATGTCGGTATTCTTCAACTCGAGCGCCTGATCCACAGTCTTCCCCTTCACCCATTCGGTCGCCAGCGAGCTGCTTGCAATCGCAGACCCACAACCGAACGTCTTGAACTTGGCGTCGATGATTTTCCCGTTTTCGTCAACTTTGATCTGCAGTTTCATCACGTCGCCGCAAGCCGGGGCCCCCACGAGGCCCGTGCCGACGGTCTTGTCATTCTTGTCCAAGGAGCCCACATTTCTCGGATTTTCGTAATGGTCGATGACATTGGGGTGGTACGACGCCGACAACACCCTCAACGGCCGGGCGACACGCAACAATTTCGAGGAAGCGTTCAACGCCATGCCTCTACACAAAAATTCACAAAATTCTTCGCTGTTATTTTGACACTTCTCGAACCCTCTAAGTGACACTTGACAATGACGTGATCGCGTACTGCGCTCAGGCGCAACCTCAAAACGATGCGCTTACGCACCTTGTTTAGGTTTATTAAAGGGAAATCCCACTTAATTTGAGTAATTTACGCCCATGTTGTGCGTTTAATGTGGACAAAAACGGAATTTTACGTTGGAAAAAATCGCGGTGTCATTTTTGACAGATGACATTAATCCTGTCAACAAACGGCGAATTAATCAAAATTACGCCAAAATCGCGTAAAGATAGTGAAATGTGATTGTAAAAAGTTTCAGATTTTGATGCGTGATCACTGCTGATTTGTCCGATGTCTCCCTTGTTGGTTTTAATTTTGTTTTGCCACCTAACCTACACCGTCACTCATCTAAACAGGCGCCTCCAGGATATTCCAATAGGACCCCCGAATGACGCGAAAGCGGACTCGGACGAGGCGCACATCAAACGTGGAGAAACGGAACACGTTAACAGTAAAAACGGACCGCACAATGTGAAAGAAATACAATTGGTGGCAACACCACCACCGGCCGACAAAACAATAACAAAACCACCCCTTCCCAAAAATGTGACGAATTTAACTGATTCCGACCATAAAAAATTGAAGCCGACTGAAATGGAATCGGGTGCTCTTGTCAGAGGTGTCTTTGTTGTGCTAGGTTTAAGCATTTTAATAATTATTTACATGGCCTTGAAGACTTACTGCAGGTGAGTTGCGCTTTGCTTTCGACCCGATTTACTGAAATTTGCCCGACAGTAAAAGAAACAAGCCGATCATGGTGCGGAAGTACGGGGTGAGGACCCGGCGGAGCGACATGGAGATGACCCCGCTTCCGCTGGAGGAAGATGAGGACGACGAGACTGTGTTCGAAGTGGGCGGCTCGAATCGATAATTCCCCCAACTTATTGTAAATAAGCTATTTTTGTATCGACTTAGGGTTCCGATTAATAAATTATTGATTTTGTAATCGTGTGTGAATCCGGCCCTGCATTATTAACGACGGTTGGTGACCCTGTTTCGATCTGTCATCGTGACAGTGGTTCAAAAATGGCGTCATGTCAAAAGTAGGCGTAACGTGAGCCTATTACCTAACATTAGCATTCTCATTGATTACTTCCTCTTGTTGCGTGATCGCGTTTGTTATTTCGGGGGCTCGAATGTCAAATGAGGGTGAAATGGCGACGCAAGAGACCGACGGCGCGTCGAATCTCCGTCGACGCAAGCTGGTGGAGTGCGCCCAAGAGAAAATCGAGCAAGGTGAGTGCCTTTCTAGTTTCGGCCGCTGTTCATTCGCCGCTTGCAGCCTCGGAGCTGCTGAAGAAGAAGATCCCGTGCGCGGGCCACTTCCTGGCGCCCAAGCGGCTCTGGCTGAAGCGAATCTCGACTCCGAACTGTGATGTTGTTGTTGTTTTTCCGCCCGGGGCCGAAGACTCGGTCCTGCTGTGGCTGCTGTCCAAGCTGAGGCAGTCGCCCGGACTCACGGTGCACGTCAGACACCACGCTTCCACTCAAAGCAGCGCGTTTTACCTCACGGCGCCGTTCTCGATGTGAGTCGCACCGGGTGGACTAGCCCCCGACTAACCGCCCCCACAATTCCAGTTTGCTCAAAGCCGCCGAAGAATACCACCTCCCCAAGATCCTGAAGGAGAACAAAGGGGGCGGCTTGAAGGAGTTCCTGATTCAAGACTTCCAAACGTACGAAGGTTCCGGCAGCGAGGAGCACTTCTTCACCACCGAGGAGAGGCAGTGGCTGGTGCTGCGGCTGCTGGAGAGCATCAGGGCGAAGCCCGGCGACGTGGACGCCGTCCCCGGATTCACCCTCCTCGAAGGACAGCCCATCGGTACATCAATTTCGACTTTTTAACCTCGATTCCACAGTTTCGAATTCTAGTTCCTAAATGTCTCACCTCCGGGGTTATTTCGCAAGTGTTTCCGCTGCACGAGCCCGCCGCTCTGGAGAGGTTGCAAAACACGTGGGTTCGAGATGTGTGCGCGCGCCAGCCTCTAGGTAATTATTTCAAGTATACTCTCATCAGTGCCAGACGGGCAAGTTTCAGACGAAATCACCGAATATTTCGGGGTCAAGATCGGCATGTATTTCGCCTGGTTGGGGCACTACACCACCGCGCTCAGCATACCGGCGATCGTCGGTTTTTTCTTTTGGGTAGTAACCCCTCGGCCAGTCGTTCGTTTTATATTACAACCGATCGAATTGCAGCTCTGTTGCAACGGTAAGCACCAAACCCTCGAAGATGTCGGTTACGTTCTCTTCTCCGTTTTCAACGTGGTTTGGGTGACGACGTATCTGCAAGCTTGGAAGCGGTACTCGGCCGAGTTGGCCTTCAGGTGGGGCACTCTGGACCAGCGCGACGACCTGTTGGCGGAGCCGCGGCCTCTGTTCAGGGTATGTGCCTTCGACAGCTCTCTGATTACTGACCCACTAACACCCGACGTTTCGGAACCGGTTCGAGTTCGGAAATGTCGCCGCTTCAGTGCACTAATTTCTATTAATTTTTTGATCGATTCGTATGCCGCTTTTTCTTTAGAGCTTATAGTGCTGTAACATGTCGACGTGTCAGGTTGCGCGACATGTTATGATATGTTCCCAGGGCCCCCTACAACCCAGCCCTGTCACCGGCCGGCTGGAGCCGTGGCATCCCACTTGGAAAAGGCACGTTTTCAGATATTGCGTCTCTGTACCTATTATTGTCGTCTGTTTGGCCACCGTTTTCTTCGTCATGATCGTCTCGCTGCAGATTCAGGTGAGGCTTGTACATAGGAAAAAATTCGAATGTGGAGGTAGATTTTACATGAAAGCGTATTTTACGTGAAAGAGCGGAATTATGACATTCAAGTCGGGTAATTGCAGGTTCGGGTGGCAGAGGAGTATCAGGCAATTTTTCTTTCTGATAATAATCATATTTTATTGAATTCCAACAGCTATTTAGAGGGGATAGAGGTAAAGGGGCTGTAACTCCCAAAGGAGTTTGTCTTGGAGAAACTGTTTATATGAAAGACTTTCCTGGTGTGGCTGCAGATTCGTTTTAACCAATTCCTTATATTAAAATTCACAATAAGTTGGTTGATTTCACTGAAATTCACGTTTACCCGGCGCATCCACCAAAATTGCAGTTTTGTTTTTTTTTTTATATAATTGGACATTGTTGTGGTAATCCGATCCCTACAAAAGTTATATCTAACTGCGACTACAGACCTGTTCTAACTTTGCCACTCATAATGTGTTGATTGGTTTCCTAAAAATTTATTTTATCTCGGTGTATCCACAAAATTTGCGGTTTTTAAAAAATTTATGTAACTTTGGGCATTCTACGATTTTTTTATACCCAAATTCACAATCAGTTGCTTAGTTTCTGAGAAATTAACTTTAACGTGGCGCATCCACCAGAATTGCAGTTTTCCAAAAATTAATTTTGAACAGTGAAGCCTTTGTAAAAGCTACATTAAGTTGTAGCTAGGGAATTATTATACGACTTCCTAATCATTCCTTCACGATCAGTCGCATATTTACCACATGCAAATGTAAATCAATAATTTACTTGTGACGAAAGAGAACTTCTTGTAGAACCAGATTTTACGTTAGTTGGCGGTTTTGATTCCACATAATCTTGGAAACTAGGAAACGTGTAATTCATAATGGTATATTTTAAGTTAGTAGTTAAAATGATCATTTAACTTGTCTGATTAAAACTCAATGTAAGTAGTTAGAAGGTTGTCTTGAAAGCGAAGCTACTTTTTGTTGTACAACTCTATAATTTTTTGAAAAAATCTTCCAAATTTTGTTAAAACCATATACCGCATGTGGCCACTGATTTTTAAGCAAACAATATCAGATTAATGCGTTTTAATGAAATATTTCGAGCGTTATAGAATTATGCAAGTGACTTCAACTTCAAGAAGCCAAAACTCTTTTAGGACGGCAGAAAGAACAATACTTTATTTGAAATGTAACCACTTTTTATGAAGAATATTAAAATATTTTCATATTTTTTGGGAAAACTCTGCCACTCGATGTAGGCTATTAACGCTTGAAATTTCAAGAACGTTAACTAAGAGGATAAGCAAACGAAATTGAAAGGGAGCTCGTTCGCAGGACTGGTGGGACGGCCTCCTGAGCGCGAAGGGCTTGCCCATGTGGCTGGGCTACCTGCCGAAAATCATGCTGGCGGTGGTGATTTCGCTGATGGACGAGGCCTACTTCAAGATCGCCATCTGGCTGAACGACAAAGGTGAGCCGTCGATGTTAGGTCGAATTCGGACACAGTTTCGGGTGTGGCGATATATTTTTTTTTCAACTACACAGTGTATACACACAATGGCATGCGTTTCTCCGACGAATCGGGTGCGATCAGACGAGTTTTTTCAGTTAAATTGTGTTGATTTGTCTGTTAGTAGCTAGTATAGAGTAGGTCGCTAACTATTTAACTGTGAGCTATGTTTTTACCACGCTGCTCAGAGAACTACCGTCTTGAGACCAAGTACGAAAACCACCTCATCGGCAAAGTGGCCTTGGTTTGTATTCTTCTACTACTTCTCACGAAGCTTCTTGCACTCTTTCTCTCTCTCTCTCTCTCTGAAACTGCCGACTTAGACTTTTTAATCATTTTTGTTTCTTTTATTAATTAATTTTTAAAAAATAATAATAAAATCATGCATCCTCACGCATGCAGAATATGTGATAGATTCTCGTTTGTTTTCAACATTCGAACACGTCATGTCCATAAAACAGTCTGAACACCTCCCCGCCGCCCCCCCCACAACAATGAATCCCACGTGTGATATTCTGTGTTTCAGTTTCAATTTGTCAATTCGTTCCTCTCATTGTTTTACATCGCTTTTTATCTGCAAGATCAGGCGCGCCTCAAGGAGGTAAACTGAGACCGGTCAAGTTGTAAACTTCTTTCAATTGAAATTTGTCTTCAGCAATTGGCCGCTTTGTTGATATCGAGACAGGTGATCGGTAATTTGAAAGAGTCAGCTTTGCCGTATATGTTAGAGCACATGCGTTTGGCTAAAATGAGTTTTGATTTGTGGGGTGCTTTAAGTCCACAAAACACAAGACCGCCGCCAGGGGCAGAAGAAGCCGAGAACGTTGCCGAAACTAAAGAGGAGCCGGAGCAGGCCAACAAGCGCAGCATGAGCCAAGCGGAACTCGAGAGCTCTTTGTACAAAGTAAAGTGCCGCGATGGCGTCCGAGCGTAAGCTTAAGCGGTTTGTTTTAGTACGACGGCACTTTCGCCGATCATTTGGAGATGACGATGCAGCTGGGGTATGTGATCCTGTTTTCTTCTGCGTTTCCCCCGGCGGCGGTGTGTGCCATGTTTAACAATCTGGTGGAGATCAGGAGCGACGCCTTCAAGCTGGCTTACGTCTGTCAGAGGCCCTTCGGGCAAAGGGTCCCCAATATCGGCACCTGGCAGGTAATTTGTTCGGGGTCATATCGACAGCAGAGTCTCATTTCACGTTGCAGAACTGCATGGAATACATGAGCATCATGGCGGTGCTGGTCAACTGCGCTCTCATCGGTTTGTCGGGGCAAGTGCATCGGATGTTTCCGGACATGACGGCAACTCAAACCATTCTGTTGATCGTGGCTTTGGAGGTACTGCAAATAAAGCCGTTTTTGGCGAGATGGAGTCTTCATGTTATACCTCAAATGAAAGCTTCTTCAACTTGAATGAAAACTATTTGTTTTAAGAAAGCTTTCATTTGATGCACTAAAATACTCCTTCGAGGTTTAAAACTGTCAATTTTTAGCACATCATGCTCGTGATTCGCTTCATAATCACTTGCGCCATTCCGGACATCCCCGGGTGGTTGGCGACGGAGATGGCGAAGATCGAGTGGGCGCGCCGGGAGGCGAGTCGATTGGCGAACACCTCGACGCCTTCCCCGGAGGAGCTGTCGTCGAAACTGATCGGGAGGTAGTAACTTTGTCTCGCCATCGACCCAGCGATATTTCTAGAGCTTAGCGAGTAATTAGTGTTTCGTAATCTTAGGTCTCGTGACAGCCAAGGCGGGAGATGTAAATGGTAAAAATCCGAGTTTGTGCGCTTCGTAAACTTCTATTTTATTATCACGTTGCAAACTCATCTGTTCCAGCACATCTACTTCGCTTTGACAGAGTAACTTGTGAACCATTCTGACGTAGCTCTCTTATCGCTTCAGTTCTAGTCCGGTGCTTATATTGCCCATCATGACCGCTTTATTCGCGCCGGGATTCTTCCGCATTTGACTGACGGCCTCCGGTGTGTAGATTTTCAGTTTCTCCCAGCCACAGCCTGGTGACCGGCAACGAGAGCAAGCTGGACATGAAGCTGCGCGAGATGACCGTCGACACCACCAAGCAGGCGGCCGTCTCGCTGAACGCCACGCCCGCGCCCACGCCGACGACGCCGGCGCCCGCCAACGCCACGAGCCTCCACAGAACCATCTCCATAACCCCCGACAGCATCCAGCAGATCCCCCCTTTCAAGCCGAGGAAGTCGAAAGAGTGGGCGCCGGCCGAGGGCGAGCACGCGCACCACCTGACGATCGGCCCCAGCGGGGGCGCCGAGTGGGCGAAGCGGCTGAAGGAGGAGACCGACATACATCGAAGCACCGACTGCATAACCCCCAAAGTGAGCTTCCGCCGCTCCCTGTCGCCGTATCGAAACTAAACTTCGGTCACGTTCGCAGGACGCGTCGAGCTCCGATTCGGACCTGCTGAAGAGCAGTCCGGCGTGGCCGCCGCGGCCCCGCTCGCCCCCCCACAACAGCACCCCGAACCGGGCGCGGCCCGCGCCCGCCGACTCGTCGCTCAGCGACAGCGCCAGGAGCGTATCCAGCCAGGAGGCGGACGAGGCGGCGCGCGCCGCCGAAGAGCTGGCGGCGAAGAAGACGCGCGTCAAGCAGAGCCTGATGAAGCGCGCCCGCTCCGTCGCCATCTTCTCGCTGAAGCTGAAGGAGCGGCGGGCGCGCGAGGCGCAGGAGAAGGCGGCCAACAAGCCGGTGACGCCGACGGCGCCGCTGCCGCCGCCCCAGTGCGGCGGCGGCGAGCTGTCCTGCATCCCCATCGAGAAGGTGAGTTGCGCCGACCCCCCTCCCGCCAGTTCTTAAGCGTGGTTTGCGCAGCTCATCCAGCTGGAGGACGTGAGGCGCAACCAGAGGCCTAATCAGAGCGGAACCTTGTAGCAACTTTACTCGTTCTACTCCTCAGTCGTCGTGTAAGCATTTACAAACATCAGTAGATTCCTGTTTTTTTCGACACGAACTTGCATGTTTCTCAATTTTGACGGAAGATGGAGGGATGTCGCGGACCGAGCAATAACGTAGTTTAAACATTACTAAAATCAAACAACACTGATTGACATGCCAGTTGCGATGGTAAGCTGATTCTTTTAGATATTCAACATCAATGTTAATAGTTATATAAGATTGTTTTTAAATTATTTTTTTATAATCAGTAGATTGTATGTTAATCCTCACGTAGAAGTAAGACTGTAATAATATTAAACCTAATAATTAGTGAATAGGTCAGCTGATTTTTGCTTGGTTGCGTAGCGGCTATAGTTCGGTTGGGTTAAGTAGCCCCCCACCCCGTTTCAGTTTCTATGATTTGACACGGATAGAGTTACGTAAAGTTCGTCCAGAATGTCGTTGATGCAATGCCTTCTATAGAAATCCAGACGGAGGCACAGAATGGCGGACGGAACCGCCCCGCAACTTCGCTAGCGTTTAGTCCGCCGTCCCAGCAAGAGTTAAGATGACACCAATTTCCGGCCGCCATTTTGTGCCCCGGTCGTTCGTATGTTTTCGACTATTTACATAGCGCTTATCAAACTCAATAGTGGAAACTAACAATAAGACTGCGAAATATTTTTGTGAAACTTAGTACGAAAAATTGCCTTGGTATTGTTATTCGTTCGATTTTTAGCCAGATTTGAACAATGTGATTATCCACAACATAACAAAAAAAAAAAACCAATTGAGGAAACTCTGTGCTTGTCGAACTTTCATGTTGCTTAAATGTTAAGCTTGTTGACTATGTATTTAATAAAAATAAATAAGTGTTTATTAAAAGCCCATTTTACAAACGTTCTTCGACGAATTTCTTCGCCGCCTCCAGGCCCTCCTGCAGCAGCAGATCCCAGTCTTCCAGTCTCACCCTCTTCGGCCGCATGTTGCACACCAAGCCGCCGTCTTGGCCCTTGGGTGGCGCCGCTTGGCACTTGAACACGGCCGCCACGGTCTGTTTCAGCCACGTTTCGGCGTTGAACGAGCTCGTCCTCAGTTCCTGGCGGAGAAATCGTAGAGTTGCGCAACGGTTCTGTCAAAACCTACCTTGGGGACGCAACAGCGCGCTTTCACCGTGTTGTCCGAGTACGAAATTACCAAAACTGGAATTTCTGGACATAATTTCGTCGCCTTTTGCAACGGAACGGTCTCCAGCACCAACGAGCATCTGAGATAGTGGACCATGTACCTTTGGTTGGTTTTGGTGGTTAAAATGCTGGACTCCAGGGCGTTTTGCATCTCGATTTCGATGAATTCCCTAAAAATCCCCCGTTAACCGGCGAAATCACCGAACACCGACTCACTTCAGGTTCTTTTTCTGCGAATCCTTGATCTCTCGACTGATCCCGTCCAGAATTTCGAGACAGCGATGCTTCATGACGACCGGCAAGATGGAGGGGTCTTCGACCTTGTAATTCAGCTGCTGTTTCAAGTTTGCGATCGCCATGTGCAGCACTTCAGGCTGAAAACGAAACTCGCCGGCGTCATGGTTCCTCCGAACGGCATTCGAGCGATTTTACCTTGTCCATGTTGTCTTTGACGGTTTTCCCGAACTTCTCGATATTTTCCAGGAAGTCGGTGGCGTTCGCTCTAGCAAGTCGCGCCCTCTCTCCGGTGACGCCGTGGAGAGAAACTGTCCCCCTCCCTATAGACTTGACGTTAACCAAACAGAAATCTTCGATATCTCCCGTGTTCAAAACGTGGGTACCGCAACATGGCTCCCTTAAAACATTTTTTTAGCCCATCTGGATGGGGGATATTACGACCACTACCTGGATAAAAACCCATCCGAACCTTTAACCTCGACTAGCCTAATCCCCGAATCTGGATAAACCTCCCCCGGGATAAGAATGACATCATCCAGGTTGGTTAACTTCTGACTGTCGATTTCGCTAACGGTAACCGGCAGGTCGCTCAGGATCACCTTCTGGATGCTTTTCTCTAGAAGATCGATTTCTTCGATGGAAATCTTCTCTCCGAACACCCCCACGTCTAAATTCAGGTAACCATCGGTGACTTTGCTGGACTTTTGACAGGTGGCGCCTTTAACACCCTTCAGGATCGAATTCAACAAATGGACGGCGGTGTGATTCCTCATGTTCTTCAGACGAAAATTCGGGTCGACGTACAAAACCCCCCTATCCTCCGCCTTCAGCCTGTAATTTTTACCAGCATGGAGGTAACCCTTATGGAGGACGTAACCGTTGCAATTCTGCGCTTCTGTAACCTCAAACACGTAATCGTGGACCAAAATCGTCCCGCGATCCCCCACCTGCCCCCCAGCTTCGGTGTACAGGTTCGACTTATCCAGGAGCAAGGAACAGAACACTTCTGGCCCGATCTCCGGGACGGGTTCCANNGTCTTGATCAATTCCTCGAGGATGACGTTATTGGCGAGAGCGTGCTGCTCTTTACTCCGAATCTTCGCCAGATCCAACTCCCTGTGCAATCCCGAGGGATCGAAGCTCAAGCCCAAAACCTCCGCCAGTTTGGCGATGGCTTCCTGGTCCAAACCGAACGTGTCGTAGAGCCTGAAAGCGAGCTTATCGTTGATGGATTTGGGGTTGGTCCTCTTGATCTCTTTGAAGCCGCCCAGCAAGGTGGGGGTTTCGTTGATGTCCAAGGACGAGACTTCCGGGTGCTGCTTGGCCAGCTTAGCCCATTCCTCGGCGACGGACTTGCGCACAGAGCTGTACACTTCTTCTTCATAGTCGATAATCTGGTGGATCTGTTTGGCGTTGCGCTCCATTTCCGTGTAAACGGGCCCCAGATTCTCGATCACGTAATTGGATAGCTCCTTCAACAAGCCTTTCGGTTTTTGGAAAACTGTCTCGCTCAAGAGAAACGCTTTTCTCATTATCCTCCTCAACTTCTGACTGGAAGCATGGTTATATATTATTCGGTTTAAGACTGTTTTGGAATGTTACTTTTGTTCGGGTATCATGGAATCGGCCAAACATACCACCACCATTCTGGCATGATCTGATAATATCCTGTAGGAAGTGTCCCGATGATCCCAATCATTCTCCCCAAACCTCCCCTGGTATTCAGGCAAGCTGCTGCAATTCTATCGAATTATTCCATTCAGATTGTACCTGAAGAATCACACGCAACAAACCTTATGGATCGCTTTCAGGAGGTAAGTGAAATTGTCGGTGTCGTAATTGCTGATCTTCCCTTGGAGCACCGCTGTCAGTCTTTCAAAACCCATCCCCGTATCGACGTGTTTCTGGGGCAACAAATCAATGGTGTGGCTATTTTTGCTGCAATTTGGTCTTCAGGTTACGAAATTATGATTTTAGCAGTTACCGATTATATTGGATGAAAACAATATTCCACAGCTCAGTGAGGTCATGGAGTCCTTTATTGACCAAACTCGCTCTGTTTTT
>QDEB01115914.1:0-13865 GCA_004193795.1 Asbolus verrucosus | reverse complement strand
TGATAGATGATTCGTCCGATGTAATTTACACCATAAACTTCCGTTTCCCAACCACCGACCACTAAATGTTCAGTGATATAAGGCAAAGTATCAAGATTTGCAGGAATCCATTCGAAGTTTCCTGGATGTAGAGTGCATAGTATCTAATCGAAAAGTTAAACGAAATTTCCAGCTTATTACTGTCGGAATTTCTGTTACCTTAATGTATTTGTTAACTGTTCGAACTTCATTTTGACCATTGATCAAACCACTTATAGTGATACTTGGGACGTCACGTTTTAGTTCACCCACGAATAAACCACCTTGGTACACTAGCACATTTCCAACAAATCCTTCCTCTATGCCATCATAGACGGCCACAACTGCATCATCTGGAATTGTACCATTGAAGTCTCTCCAGTAGTAATCTGTTTAAAAAGTAAAACAAAGCGTGTTAAATCAACAAAATGAATTATTTCTCCAACCTGGTGCACAAGAAACGTTAGTTAAAGATATTGAAGTCCAAATTACAAAAGTACAAAAATATCTCCACGTCATGTTAAGTGTTGATTGTAAAATACAAATTATCGATTGGAAATCTTACTTGCTTATATAGGTGCAATTTTTGCACCGGATAATTATGCATGAAGAATAAATTAATGTCCAAACTTTTTCGTTTGAATAAGAACGATATTTATAGATGCGATGTTTGGTTTTAGGAGGTACGAAGGGGTAAAAATTAATTTTGTGAAAGTATTTTAAATTCGACAAGTGCATTGGTATCCGGCCTCTAGTAATAGTATATACATATATCAAAACATGATATTTGACTGGTTTTTGAGAGTAGTATTAATGAAAACACTCAATTATTTCACTGATTGTGAAATAATGATTTTTACATGTAAGTATTTTATTGTAAATAAATTAAGGAATTTTATCTCCAATCTTATCGCTTTTTTTGTAATAGATTATTGCAAAATAATTAAAAATAATACTAATCAATACGATTTTTTAGTATTAAAATATAAGTTAATGTATTTTACAAAATCATCAAATGTGGTACATAGAAAACATTTTGAAATATGCATTATCTGAATTTGATCTTGCGTATTAGAACGTATGAAATAAACATTTTTTATATACCAGCCATTTAGAACCACCTTAAATTTTAGAATTTTTTACATATCCATAAAATGAAACAGATACGTCTTGGCGAAACATGGCTTACTTCATATTTATTCTTATTTATTAAAATATTAAATTAAAAATTTAGGCAGTCATTGTATAAATATAAATTTTACGGAATAAATTCGTTTCTTTCGAGGCTTTTTAAAATTGTCAGGTAATTTTTTAGGTTTATTAGATTTGTAGCAAACCAAATTTTTAAGGAATACCTAAAATTGACATTTTGTCTAAAATTAAAAGTTCCAAAAAAAAATTGTTCGCAAATTACAATTTAATGAAACTTACATCATTATTAACTAGGTAGATACGTTTTTGTAACGAGTACGTCCAGTTTTCTTTTAACGTTGATTCAACATAAACAGAAATATGAATTTCTTTTTGCACACGAAATTGTTGAAATTCTGAAAGTATAAGTACAAGCTTTAATCAGACATTGTCACATTAATCAGAAATTGAAACATTTCAATATGGCACTCAGTAACTTCATCATTTTAATCAGTTGTTTGGTTATTGTAACTATTGCTATCCCGCCAGAATCAGATAAATATGCTTTCAAATTTTGTTATGGTTTCAATTTTTATATTTTCATTAGATTATTACTGGAGAGGTTTCAATGGTATAATTCCTTTTGATGCTGCTATGGGTTCTGATGATCAAGAAATCAACATCTACATAGCGAATGTAGAAATATACGGGGATGGTCTTCTCATAGGTCAATTGTTTCCTAATAATCGTTACATTACAGTGACTGGTAAGCCAGTGCCTGTCCAAACGACAAATAAATTTGTGAAAGTAAGAACGAAGAATTGGAATATTTAAATTATTCATGTACTAATTTCATTCAGATATAGTGCAGTCAATATCCAGAACTTTTTTAATGGTTTCCTACCACTAGTGACACGTTCGATATTAGCCCTTTTCATCTGGGACAAGGTGGGTCGGAGGTCAATCCACCCAATGATATATTTGATGGTGTAATATACGTCGGACTTTATATATATATACTTTATAATAAGGCAATAGTCATAATAAAAAGTCATTGGATATGATCGTGGAAGCGGCTGGTTATATTTTCCCGATGGACATAAAGAGATACATACTACTGAATATGAAATCTTAGTTTATGACATACAAAAATAAATAATTATTTAATATTGTTTACTGTGCACTCAGCTTAAGAACTATTTCAACATTTTTCTTTTATTCATGTTGTTAAATGTTATTTTTAAGTTATTGTGTAAATAAACTATTCTTTCGCTTTTATATCTTATTCTAGTGAAAGTAATGATAACGTCAGAAATCTGTTTTGCTACACGAACATTAGCAAGAAAATGTTTATTACTTTTGGAAATTTCCTTATCTTAATATTGTTGTTAACTGTATGGACTTTTCTTCGGTCGTTATCAACCACTTATAGTGATGTTTGGAGCGCCATGTTATAATTTATTCACGTATAAATCGCTCTGGTATATTTGCACATTTTCAACAATTCATTCTTTGACGTCATCATATAAAGGCAAAGCTGCATCATCGAGAATTGCCATTGACGTCTGTCCTGTAAACGTATATTACAGGCTTCAACCTAGTGGTCACAAAACGTTAACATTAACAAACATGAAGTCAAAATTATAGAAAAACTAAAGTTATGTTACATTTTGATTATTCGAAAGGAATTGTTTCTTGTATAGATACTTATATATGCAGATGCGTAATTTATTATAGGATAGCTAATTATTCAGAAAAGGTAAATGTTAAACTATTTTCCTTTGTCCAGTAATGTAATTTAGAAATATAATTTTGAATCTAAAATTTTTTGTCTCATTACGAAGATATGTGATTTTTGGATAGTTTCCTAACTCTGATACTCAAATGCAAAACTAATATCACGACGACGTATGAAGCTATTGTTTAAATAAAAGTTGTTGGCACTTTTGGCTTTGATTTTTGGAACCAAATTTTTACAGAAAATAGGCGTTTCCATTATAGTTTTTGAAAGATTTAATTAATTAATTTTAAATCGGTCAAAGAAGTCAAAAGTTAAAACGTTTCGGCACCTTTGTCCCTAATTTTGAAATCATCTTTCAGTGTAAAGCAGGTTCTCCTATTGTGAGTCTCTATTACAGTTTGGATCAAAATCGGACTAATGAGNNGAAAAGGAGATAATGGAAATGTTGAAATTAAGTTTCTGGTATATGGTCGGGTTAATTCAGGTTAGTTCCGGTTAGTTTTTTAATTTGGGGGAAGATCATGTTACGGGTTATTAATTTCCAAAATAAGTTTTTTCAGCGAAATTTTCCATAGCCAATTGCGGGTGGACGAATGATGTAAAGCCAAATTGTCTTTTTCTTTGTAGTTTCCATTCGTTTTATGTGACAAATCTGTAAAATTTGAAGTTTTGTCAAGAGAAAATATCATATTTAAAGGCTGAGGGATGTAGACCCCATCGCAGTGCAACATCCATGTGTCATGTTATCCTTCTGAACTGAAATAAGAAATGTACAATAGGCAAGTGACATTTCATATCTTGAATCATTTTGGAGAAAATTTGATTTTTCTAAAAGACCGTGCGCAGACGATGTTGGAGAAATTGCATTTTTTCTTTTTCATATAATTATGTTTAGATTAGTATAATGAAATTGTCCAAAAGTTAACTGTTTCATGTTTTTTAAACCAAGAAATAAATATCAAGGTTAACTTTGCACATGTATTGTGGGTTGCATTTAGATTTTGTCAGCCTCATGATCACTTGCGAATAACGCTATGTATCATGTATAGATTTGTATAATGAAACTGTAATAATTGACGGTGTCTTGAATTATGTTATACAGCAAAAGCTCCTATGNNCTTACGGAAATAAAGTATGTATCTATGTAGTGGGTGAAATTAAAATGAATTTGAAAAGCAGGCACAATTTAACCTCAAAGGAAAAATGCAAATAGTGGACGTTTATAATGCAGAGAGACTTTCCGTACACGAAGTAGCTGAACGTTTTAAAATTGGAAAAACTCAAGCATCTGTCATTATAAAGAAGAGAGAGGAGCTTACAACGAAATGGCAATCAAATATGAATGTCAACCAAAAAAGAAGTTTCTTTAAGACGGAAGGTTTGAACAAAGATAAATTTAATTATGGTTGGTTTATTAAAGCCAGAAGTAAGAGCATTCCAATATCAGGACCATTATTAAAATCAAAAGTCAAAGAAAAAACAGAACATTTAGGTTATAGTAAATTTTCTGTGTCTGATGGTTGGTTACATAAATTCAGAAATCGACACTACATCAAATTCAAAGCCATATCTGAAGAGGCGTCCAGTGTTAACTAGGAAAATGTTAAAGCTTTCTTTGACAAGGTTTCTATATTACTACGAGGATACAGTCTACAGTACGTTTATAATGCTGACGAAATTGGACTTTTTTTCTATGCATTGCCAAATAAAACATTGGCACTTAAATCTGAAAAGTGTACCGGCGGAAAAACGTTCAAAGATTGACTAACAGTGTTATATTGCGTCAGTATGGCCGCTGAAAAAGAACCATTGTTGGTCATTGGGAAGGCAGCATTTAAAAAACTAAATGTTAATTCACTTCCCGTGACTTGGAAGTTCAACAAGAAAGCTTGCATGACAGGTAAAAATAAATGTTGGAATTAAAATTAAAGCAGATTAATTCATACCACTTTTGTTAAAGGTGAAATTATGTCTGAGTGGTTGTTATAATTCGAGAGAAAGATTGGTCTACAAAACCGAAAAATTTTGTTATTTGTGGATAACGCAGGTTCGTATCCCAGAGAGTTAAAATTGACCAACATTAAAATTCTGTTTCTACCACCAAATACTACCTCATTCTGTAAACCACTGGACCAAGCAATCATACAAAATTTCAAGACTTTTTACAGAACTCTAATTTTGAAACATGTTGTCAAAGATAGACAGCATCAATTCTACCATTGAATTATCAAAATCTATAGATTTGTTGGAGGCAAACTCTTTTGTAAAGAAGATATGGCAGCAAGTGTCTTCAAGGATTATAATGAACTGTTTTCGCAAGGCCGGGTTCCGACATAATGACGTGCATGAAGTAAATGTCGAATTTGATACAGAAGATGACTTACCTTGTCCGTAATCGCAGAATTATGTAAATGTGTCCAGGACAATGGATTGTTTAATCATGATTTCAAAAATCTTGACAATTTTATAAATACTGACGAAGCTCTCAAGACGGAAGATAACAATATCGATATTTCTGTTATTGATTTAGTAAGGCAGGATGATAGTACGTTAGAAGAAGCAAAACTGAAGGATGGAGACACGGAGGAATTGAAAGACATGGATGGGACTGATAATGGCATAAATTCCTATCAGGAAGCTTTGAAAACTATAGCGACTCCGAAAATATTTGCAAAAAAGAAAGATGATTTTACAGCTTTTGATTTGATAAAGAATGTTGAAATACATTTCGAAATTGCTTACATCCATAATAAAATATCAGTTTTCGCCAAACCAATTTGCGAGACTATTTTGCAGTCAAAAATTAATTTATTTACAAACTTGTGTTTTTTATATCAATTCTGTATCTACATCAAAAGTGTTTACTTAATATATGGCCTATATATACTTTTTCTTTTGAACCAGATATATTTCTTTTGAACGGACATCTCTGTTGAACGACATAAAATTGGAGGCCGATGGTGTCGGCTCATGAGAGCTTTCGCTGTGTATAAGGGTGAGGGTTACATTCCCTCGCAGGGTGCGAATCCGTACATAAAATTTGGATTCGATAGGTCAAAGCGTTCTCAAGTTCTCAAGTTGTCATTGTAGTGTCCTAGAGGACCAGTGACCGAGCGAGCGAGTGCAACATGGAAAAACCAAAAATGGTCCTCGCTAATGCTCTAAAAAATGCTCTAAAAAATATACTAAAAAATGAGTTTTAGTGAAACAAAATCCAAAGAAGTCAAATATCTACAAGTTTCGATTTTCAATCTTTGCATGCAAAACATATATCTTTAGAAGTCAATTTGTTCCATACAAAGTGTCGCCGAGTAATTTTAAATTCATTTTCTACAGGGTGTTTGGGGTATAAGATAACAAACTTCTCCTGTTGATAGAACTATACTATATAACTTTTTTTTCTAATAAAATTTTTATTATCAGTTGCCGTTTTCTAGTAATATTTTTTTCAATTTGAAGGACCATTGTTTAAAATCCACTAAAATTTCAAAGTTATAAAGACGGCGGGTAATGCTTTTTTGTTCTATAAAACTTTATCTAGTCGCCTGTTACTACGACGCTTAATGTCAAATTTTTTGAAAGGTTCAATTTTGAAGCCGTAATGTTGCAAATACGATGAATCGTCAGGCGAGTCATAATAATTATTACGAATATTCCACTGCTGAATTAGCAGAAATCCATTTTCTCTATGGAGAATCTCGTGGAAATGGTTCGTCGTTACCAACAACGATTCAACGACAGAAGGCTGCCTTTGGTGAAAATGTTTCTAACCATTCACAGAAGATTACGAGAAATCAGTAAGCTGCTTCCTGGCAGACGTGAACAAAGTCCACAACGTCTTGATAGAATCTTGAACATTGAAGAAGATGTTTTGGATGCTATTTACGAAAATCCGAATATAAGTGTACGACGTCTTTCTCGAAGATTTGATGTGTCACCTTGGACAGTCTGGAAGACGTTCCACGACCAGCTTCTGCACCCATACCATGTCCAAAGAGTTCAAGCGTTAAGACCCACCGATTTTGCTCCTCGGAGAGTATTTTGCGAAAGACTTTGTGGAAAATGCCAAATGTTTTAATAAGCGGTAGAATGATTTAGAATACACTGAAATGAGATTTAAAAAGAAGTTTTTAAAGAGATTTAAAAAGAAGTTATCGTAACAATATATTTTACTGAACTAATCAAGGCCGCTAATAAATATTATGTCTAACAAAAAAACCTCATCCCAAAATTTCTAGTCAATGTATTTATTTATTTATTGATTTATTTATTTATTTATCTATTCATCTATTTATTTATTATTAACATAATACGACATTTTAGAAATGATAATAATATACCTACACAGGATTTAAAATAAAAATTAAAATTTGAGTTATGTTTCAGTTTTATTTAATAGATTCAATAAACCATTTTTCAACCAAGGAAGAAAACTAGTACGTTTTGATTTTCGTGTAACAACAAATAAATGTATCATATCATATAAAATTAAAAAAAGAATGATTCGCAATGGTTTACATCATTCGAAAAATACAAGAAGCTGTAATTAACAGGGTATAAAAATTATTTATAAGGTAGTATTTTCCATTACTGAAACCGTAATAACAGTAATTTGTATGATTAGAAAGTCTTGATGATTTTTTAGAGCAATAAGTGTAATATAACATATATATGCTAGGTTGTAAATTGTAACTTGTGTTGTCTCGCTGTGCACAAATAATTAGTGAATAAGCTTTAAATGAAACTGAGTACCAAAGCTACAGAGATCTCATCTACATGCCTATTCAATAGTATGAGTCATAAAATATCTGGTATGTGGTGAAAAGTATTCCACAAACTGCATTACGCCACAACTGAAACTGAATTAAATAAAACGAGCCATTCCGTTAGTTACCTGGCCCTATAAAACATGCAAGGACAAACACTTATCCTAATTTGTAGAGGAGACCAACCTAATCAATTTTAAATAATAGAAACGGAGCAAATTGTAATTACTTTAACAGTTGGCACATCTTCAGACATGGCACGTTCCAAAAATAGTTACTAAAACGTATAAAGGGAATTCTAAATTTAGTATCCCCTTCCTTTACCGGCTTGAATAATATTAATAATAATAACAATAAAAAAACAGACACGCACACAGTGCAAACAATTCTAATCTACAGAGACTTAAGAATTATTAAAAGACATTTGAACTGTTTGCTTTTTACACGTGAAGCAGTTACCGTTCAACAACCGTGTAAGAATAAGAAAGTGCATGCGTTTGCGTTACACAAGCGAATTTTATGGAAATCGTGTCACAGTAACACACTTGGAGGTGAGTACTATTTTAACCAGTAAAATTTGGTATAACTTTCATAAATCGTTTCGTTAATTTTTTTGAATATTTTAGTGATTGTAATTGAAATGTATTATTTTGTCCTTGATTAATTACCATACCAGTAATATGTTATTACGACAGTAAGAATTTCAATTACTTGTATAAGCCAGCAATAATAATAATTAGCAAAAATTTCACTTTTGCATATGTGCTGTAATTTCGTTTTTTTTTGCAGGAAGTCTATTATGATAAGCGAATTTGGAGTTGTTTGCAAGAAAACGATGAATGATTTAAAATGTTTCCTGTGTCTTTTTGGTTTGAACGTTTGCTTTGGATTCGTCATATTTTTCTCAATTTGTATACATTTTATAAATAATATTAGCTATGAAAATGGAAAACGATATAGGTATGCCATATTTTAATAAACAATATTTTTTTTTATTTATAATAAAATCTTGAACCAAAGAATATGACCAAAAAGCTAGATGTAATATTTTATTAATAAATATTAAATAATTTATAATAAAGCATATTTTTTATTTAAATTTATTATTTTGTGTTTGGATTGTGTTGAATTTAATAAATAATCCACCTGATCGTTCCACCTAATCATTCTTTGTTTACAAGTTTAAGTTGTTAAATCTTTTTTTTAATTTTCATTTGCCATTTAAATAAGTGCATGGAAATTTGTGACCATAATTTCCAAATTCTAATTAGAAAAGAGGTTTGTTTTCATTGTTTATTTATCATAAGATGTCTGGTGAAAATTGTTTTATCCGGTCATAATTTATAGTCAATATTTTCAAAGTAAGTTCTGAATTTAGTATTAAGGTAAATTTGAAAATTAAGATGATTTTGGTAATTAATGAATTTCTTAAATTTCTAGGGAATTGTGTCTATAGTTTGTAATTTACTGGAGCGTTGTTAGATTTAATTAAAAAAGTCATTTTAAGATACCATTGTCGTTAGGAGAAAATACGAGAGTTTTAGTTAGCTGACAAATCTGTCGTTGTCGTTTCAGCAACTTGAGTTAAATTCTAATCTGTGGTTGATTATTTACCCTCATCAAGGAATTTCACTTTCAGTTGTAATTTAAGTCCCTGAAATTACAACTACTAAACTATTGGTGAAAAACATTTTAACAGACAAAATGTTTCAAAATGTGCAATTTTTTGTGTTCATTATTGATTTGAAGCAAAATTTCATTTTTTTCACTTTTCATTTTTATGTGATTTACGGCTTTGTCGAAAATGTGCCCGTCTTTACGTGCATATATATTTTTATTTCAATTTAATATTGAATTAATCTGTGATATGATTCAAAGGATCAAAACTGGTCTACTTTCAAAAATTAATGAATTAAATTATTACTTATCAATTATACGTATTTAATTATATCTATGAAACAATATTGTAAAGGATTTGAAATTCCATTTTCTTTCTTAAATAGCGCTTTTAGGGATGCAACCCGTCTTTCACTGGTGACGTGCTGTTCATCATGAAAAACGTTTACACTCAAATTTACTCCTAATATTCATTAATAATTTAACTCTTTCGAATGACATACGTATATTTATGTAAAAATAGGAAAATTTTAATTTTAACATGTCCTTTATAGAAAAATACGGAGTGATCATTATAAATAAATGTGACCACTTCGTAAAATAGTAAGAAGATATAGGATCCAAATAATTTTTGGATCTGTTTAAACTTTTGTTCTATCATTACTTGATTTTTGTGTACAGTGTGAGTATTGGCTAAAAATTCCTAAAGTTATTAATGAGACATTTTTGCTTCCGGTACAATATAATAAAGGGTTATGACCGCCTTTTGAAAGGGTTTTCTAAAAGATGACAAAAAGGAAAATATAACACAAGGGCATCTAAAGGCATCTTAAGGGCGACTATAATTATAATATTTGAAAGGAAGCAAAAACTAGTAGGTGCTTTAAAAAAGTCATATGGGACGTTAAACTTTAACCATCAGACGATCACTCTATATTTTTTAATGCATTGGACCACCGTCTGTTAATATCAAAATTTGTTGCCGAATTCCTCTATTTTTTTTTTCTATTTTGATCGAAAGATTCGTGTAAAGTATACAATGTAGAGAATGTTTTAATAATGAAGAAAGAAACGCTTGGTATAAAATTTTATATGATAAATGTTAAAACGCTCTTAAATTTGATGAACTCTAATTCGCTTATTAATTATGACAGCGACACAACTTTTACACCGTCGAGTCTCTTTGTTGAATGAATAATTCTGTATTTAACAAGACGCGAGTTTTTGTCTATGTGAAAATGTTATGTAGCTGAATATTTGGATTTATCTCATGAGGAAAAAGTATAAACACAAACAACGAAAACATTTGTATTTCCTTTGAGAATTAAAACTAATTAGAAGCTTATAAGGGATATATCAAAAAAACGCGATATATACTTTTGCAAATAAGAAATTTGATTAAAAACTGATTTATGAAGGTAAAAGTTTTTTTGCTTAAGGGTATTTAAAAAAAATGAGAATTTTGTGTAAATTTTCATTTATAATATAGTGTGACATGCACATTGCCGACAATTTTTCTTCTTTCTTTGTGGAATGAAGGAGAAAAATAATTTGTTAGGGAGTTGTATTTTAATGACAATTTCATTAAAAAAAGATAAATGTTTTGTTAACAAAACCTATTAAAGTGTTAATAACTGATAATACTGCAACCTTATTATTGCAATATTGGCCTGACTGTTTAGTGTTTGAGAAATGCTGTTAATTTATTAATGAGTGGGATGGTCATAAAAATTCACGCAAAAGTACAGGGGCTTTTGCCATTTTTTTGTTGTATTTTTTAACGAATTTTCGTAAAAACTGTATCCGATCAAATGGGCTTAATATGAACTTTCTTCTAAATCAAGTGTAACTCTTGGTTTTCAATTTGTCCTAACGTTTTCGTAATGTTGAAGATAACCAATCCTAGAGTTTTTGTTGTTACAAACAACTAATCACTGTTGTTGGATATTAGGAACGTGTTTAGGTAAAAAATATAAGAGGAGAAAATTCATTTTTCATTTGTTGTAGGGGCCGTACAATGTAATAAAAGAAACATGAATACGTTTAAATAGCAAAAAAAAACATTGGTTAGGTATATTTTCCAACAAATGGTCATCTGTTAAAGGTAAATACCAAAATAACTTTTGGTATGATATACGGTTAAAAGAAATATTAAAGCATAAATATAGTTTTTTAATCGACCAAAGTAGGTACTCGTAAATCTAAAGAACTTCTCTGTTTGAGCTTTATTAATTCAAAATGTTTACCAACTTATTTTCTGTTAAATATTTCTTTATTTTCTGTTAAATATTTGGTGATCTATAGTGGACATTTAGGCAACATTGTAGAATCATTCGATCTGTTTGAATGTTAATGTAAAATAGCGAATTATGATCACATGGTTCATTTGACTATAAATTTCCATTTGATTTGAACCAGCAATTAAGATGCAAGAAGCAATTTTAATAAGAGAGGGAAATTTCTTTTGTGAGGATTAGGGTAAATTAATACTTTAAGCCAAAACACTTGTTTCGATCTTATTAAGAAATTTCCATAACTCGGTCGTGAATCTAAAATGAGTTCGTAAAGGCAAAACTGAATTCAATATTACATTCTCTTCACAATGGGGGGGTACATATTTTATAATATTTATGGAAATATATTCTTTGCTTTTACATGTAAAGTGTATTAAAATGTCTTACACTGTTTAACTACTATGTTTCAAATAAAATCCCCAAATCCTTCGCTACAAAAAGGTTTTAATAAAATATTTATTTTATTTGAGGCTTGAGAGACAATTCGCAAGCATGTTTCTAGCTTTTAAGCTCAATTTAAATATTTGAAACATATTTACCTGGAGAGTGAAGAAATAAACTACATTTTATCGAACACATTTTTGCTTTTAACATACTTGGTCACATAAACTCTTGAAATCTGAAAGCTGAGGTTTAAATTATTTTAATGCGGAATAAATGAAAATTTCTAGGTTTTCATGTATGTCTTAATTATGTACAATATTACTGAGTTTCTTAAAAATGCGAATTACGCTCCAGTGTCATAAAACGAAATTATCTTCTATCCTCAAGTGTACTGTAGCATTTATGAAGTTGTAAAATACTTATGCCTTCCGGAATTTACATATTTTCGGCAAAGATTATGTGACAATAAGCAAGAACTTCACGAGACCCACGAAGTTTTTAATTAATTAAAAAGAAATATTGAATGCAGTGAAAAAAGTAAATATTTTTGTATAATATAAAGTTTAATTACATAATATATACACGGTGTCCCAAGGACATTAAATACATCGGAAGTCTATTTTCACAATAATCTGAAATTATTTAGAAATATATTGTTGTTCCAAGAAAGAATCCTGTATTTAAAAAAACACTTTTTAAATTATTAGATCGAGAGATTTAGCAATCTGTAGTAAATAATAAAGTTATAGATCAAGGATACAAATATAAATTGCTAAAGAGCACTTAGCTCAATTGCTGTAAATTCCAATTTAAGTGTTCTTGTGCAAAATTTAATCGGACAACTCAATGGGTCCTGAGAAGTTCTGGTTCAGTGGCCGGTCGCTGAGCTGATAAATTTGCTTCATTGAGTTTTCTTCTTACCGTTCTTTCACTCACGTTGACATCTCTCATTCTTTCTGTCTAGTTTCTTATCTCAATTGCCGTAATATGCCTATTTCTTAAATTTAGAATCATGATATATTGATTATTACGAGCACTTGCACATCATATGCGACCGGATCCATGTCTTCTTTTGAACTCTCCAGTGTCACGAAAACGAACTATAGCTCTGTGGACACTGGATCATAGAAAGCTAAAAGTATCTGCAGCTTCGTGAATACTGCAGTTTGTATGGACCAACGCTATAGCTTTGGCAGAATCTTCGCGAGATAATGGTATTTGAATGACAAATAAAATGACAATTTACGAAAACAATATCGGAAATTCTCCATTACAAAAGATGCAAACACCGACTGAAATTTTAAACAATTTAGAAAAAGCAATTGAAACACAAAGCAATAATTAAACAAAATAAAATGATGAAAAATACGTAAAATAAGACTTTAGAATAGAAAAAATTCATTTACAATTAAAATATAAATATATTTCCAATATCCCCCTTTTCTTGGCGGTCAGTGTATTACATAGTAATGTTTATTTGGTTAAATGGGAGATTACTTAATAAACATTTGAGAATATTTAATTTCAAATACTAGGCTGTGTTATGATACATAAAAAATTTACGTTAATATCCATAAGTTACACAAACATTGATATTTAAAATTATTATTATTATTATTACATTATTTTTCGCCATAAATATAAGATCGACATTTTTAATGTACAATAAATATTACATATTGCTACATATTTTGAGTCTTTATTACGGCGAGGAAAAAAGTAAAGTAAAAAGCCTGGACGTCGGAGCCTGTGGATCTTTAAATTGTCAATTTGCGTAAAAAAAATTCAGTTGTGACTGTTAATAGGATATAAGGATTTATGTAGTCGCGTCCTATTAGACATAACATCATTTATAATTAAATTTTTTGTTTACTTACCATTATTTAAATAAACAAATGTTCAATAACAATAAAA
>QDEB01115904.1:1354-12987 GCA_004193795.1 Asbolus verrucosus | reverse complement strand
TACTATCAATATGACAAAAAAAAAAGTTTCCAAAAATAGTATCATAATAGCCTTCACTAAAGCACTGTTTTCGGTGCTTTAATAGAGTCATTAAAGACGCAAAGTGGAAAAATTGATGTAAATTACATAATCACAAATATTAAAAAAAAATCTACATGGAAGATCTTTCTATGAACTTGAAAAATCAAAGATTGACATTAAAGCTTCACACACGTAGTTAAAAAGATATGACATCCTTGAATACTTTGATACTTCTTGATACGTCTACCATGCGAACTGCACGAATACTTATGGTTGGGTCTTATTAAAGGTTTCAAGTACAACTTTTTCGTTTTGTTATATGTTAAAATGCAAGGGGTAGATTAGAAACCTGTACTAGTGTTGGAGCAGCTAAATAACCCGCTAGTCCTTAGTCCGCTAGATGGCAGCATGTGGGCCTCAAGTCACTTAAAATTTTGAAAGCTAATAACTCAGGTACGAAGTGACCTATTTTGATTTTCTTTCTTTTGTTTGCCTCCATTCGATGTTTGTGACAAACTGACAAAATTTTATCGTGTTATCTTGATGAATAATGAAGGGGGGCTATGCGCCCCCCACAACCCTTTGAGCTATATTGCCCATTAACGAACTTAGATCTATGAATTTGACAAAGAATCCGTACACAAAATTTGAACTCGATAGGTCAACGACGTGATGTCCTGGAGGACCAACGAGCGAGCGAGCGAGTGACATGGACAAGATCAATGGCGCTCCTCGCTAATGCTCGTGTGCTAAAAAGTTTAATAATTGATTGGAAATTAATCGCTCTAATACCTTACAACAGATTGACGTTAAGCTTAGCTTATTGGTCTGTAATTAGAAACACAAGTTTTATCGCGCTTTTTAAAGATTGCTGTTACCGAGGCAAGCAATCAATTCGAAGGAAGTTTAGACTTTAGAAACGTGCATTGCATTAAATGCGCTAAAGGACCGGCGACTGTGTCAGTACAGAATTTTAAGAGTTACCTGTAAATTTGTCCGGAAAAAGTTACCTGGATCTGAGTTTTCAGATAAATTTAGGAGTTCGTTTCGAACTACGTTTATATTTATTTTTTGGAGAGACTTGTATACAACAGAATCTCCCCCTTAATCGATGAGTTATTACCTTTGGAACAAGCGGGTTTTAGACTAAATAAAAATTGTTGTGGCCACTTGGTCACTTGATCGCCTTAACATCGCACATTGAAGCGGGCTTATGAAATCGCTTAAAAACTGGAGTAGCTTTTGTCGACCTTACTGTAGCATATGACACTGTCTGGAAGGATGGCTTAGTCTACAAATTATATCGCGCGATTCCTTGCAGACAAGTGGTTTCGTTACTGACTGACATGCTCTCCAACCGAAAATTTAAGTCTTTACTGGAGATAAAAGTAATAAATTTAGAACGTTAAATAATGGTCTGCCTCAAGGATCGGTTTTATCTCCACTTTTATTTAACTTATATTCAAGCGACTTACCTATCATAAAATTTCGGAAGTGCAGACGATTTAGCTCTAGCCTTTCAAGAGAAAAATTTTGAAAATATAGAAAAGGGTTTGACAGAAGACTTAGAAATAGTGAATCAATATTTCAAGAAATGGCGTCTATGCCCTAATGTTCAGAAGACTGAAGTATGCTGCTTCCATCTCTCGAATAACCAGAAAAACGAAGAACTCAAGGTGCTTTTCAATGAAACTACCATTAAACAAAGCTTTACTACAACTTATCTTGGTGTTACAATGTTACAACATCCTTAACGTATAAACCTCACATTGAGAAACTTGGACAAAAACTAAAAACACGCAATAATATTTTACAAAAACTGACGGAAACTAATTGAGAAGCAAACGCTCACGTATTACGTACAACGGGCCTGCCTTGTCTACTCTATAGATGAATATTGCTGCTCAATCTCGATGAACAGTGCACATATAAATATGATTAATAGTCAATTAAACACCATATTACGACTAATAACAGGAATATTAAAATCCACGCCTACATCCTGGCTTCATGCTTTGGCTAATATTCTACCCAACAACATTAGAAGAAAACGATTCATCAAACACTTAATGGGATAAATATCAGAAGTTTCTCAGTAAGTTTTGTGTTAATAACCATTCTAAGTCGACGAATTCTTAAATCAGCCTTTTTCCGCTGCGGATCACTGGAAGTCTGCTTGGGTTGAAGCTGCAGTATTCAACAAAAATCTAGGCAAAAATCCTAATATTGAAGTCTCTGGATTAAACCTGCCAGGAGCAATCTGGTGTACATTAAATCGTCTAAGAACAGAACACGAAAAATGCAACGATATGCTGTATCGATGGAACGCCATCAATCAGCCATCTTACGAATGCGGACAAAATCGTCAAAAAATTCAATATATAGTAGAAGAATGTCCTTAAACTAAATTTCTACAATGATATTCACCAAATTACCCCGGCTGTTCTGACTTGGTTAAAAAGCTTACAAACTGTGTAACAGTTTTATTTGTACTGTTCTTCATAAGAATCAATAAAGTTGGTGGTGGACTGTAACGATATTAGAGGTAAATCTGTGCTTTTAGGTTCTCTACCTTCAAAGAATGTAGAAAATATTTCAGCTGATTTTTTATTACTTTCACAGAGAAAACCATTTTCTTTCTTCCAAAGTGGCTCTGATATGTTTTTTTTTTACAATTCTGGGCAATTTTTGCAAAACAAACTGAAGCGTGATCGGATTTACCAGTTGGTGACGATATACAAATTTTGGACACTAGATTAGGATCACTAGTTAGAAAGACGTCTATCAAAGAGAGATTTTGATTATTTCTAAATTGACTAGGAGAATTAATGATTTGCCTTAGATTTGAGGTCAATAACATGTCTACAAAATAACTCGCTGCAAGATTACCACCGGAGTACTGCATTAATGGCCAAATTAAATCTAGAAAATTAAAGTCAAAACAAATTTTAATCAAAATTAGTATGCAGACTGAGTAATTTTTTTCACACAAAAGTGCATGCAAGATAATACGAGTGCAGATTCTGCACCTAAAAATGCACGTGCGCTAAAAATAGAAAACACATCAGTTGATTCCAGAGGTACATTTACTTTAAAGATCCACCAAAAATCAAAGATCCACCAAATTTAAAGATTCACACGCTCCGACTTCCAGACTTTTGCAATGAAGAAGGTATGTCGGAGGTCCTTGTCATACTGATCTCCTTGGGTTCCTTGAACTGTTTGTGAAATTCTTACATTCAAAGTAATTTGGATGTGAAGATTTCACATTTCACATTTATAATATTTAGACCTTGGTCTATTTTGTAATGTCTCATCGTTTTAGGTTTCTGCACTTTGATTTTTGTCTACTAACATTTCCACGGATTTGGTTTTTCTAACCTCATCGTTTTTAACTTTTTGTGTAATTGATCTAGATAACGCTTGTGTATTCTTGAATTTCTTTCCTTGTTAGGTAAGATATGTTGACCCTGTTTTCCTGTTATATGGATGATTTCTCTAGAATCCAAATATCTTGTCAATACTTGTTCTTGAACTTAAAAACTTGCCTAGAACATATTTCGTCAAAAAAATTCGATTAAACTTGCACCCAGGGCTGGACCAATAAAAATCTGTCGATCTGGAAACTTCGGTCGCTTAGAGTGCATCAATTTCTTTTGGTTTGCTATATCATCCTTTCGACTTGTCCACATTGGATAAGGTACAACTGTTGTCTGTTTTACACCATTTTGTTGGAAATATTGAATGCCAACTATACAAACGTTGTACCATTATCATTATGACACTTGGTAATTCATGCGTTGAAAAGTTCTTTTAACATCTTTGTTGATATAGTCGAGGCCATCTTGATTTTGATCCATTTTAAGAATGACTAGAACAATAATAAAAGTTTACTATAAGTCTAAGTGTCTTTGATTCAAGATATCATAATGCCACTAAAAATGTAAAACAATTGCTAGTCAAAAGAAGAACTAACTGTAGAAAATTTTATTTTAATGTCTTAATAAATAAAGAAAACAGTGGGGGTGAGCCATGCTCGTTTACATACTCGGTATAAATTCACTAACAAAGTGAATTCTGAGCTTGCTTTGATGTTGAAGTTAAAGTCGTAATTCAAAAATTGTGTGACATTTATTTCGTACAATAAATTGTAAATTTACATAAACTTGATGTATAAATTCACTGACGTAACTCCTGTTTCTTCGTTAAAACCTAAATAAACGATAGGGCGAACGCTCTAAAATTAGATGCAAGTTCTGCACTGATCGGTTCGGCCCCAGGCGGCTTATATATTTTAGTCACTTTTGATATTTTTACAAATATTTATTCCTTTATCCTGGAAACCCACTTGCCATTGACATTGCTACTACCAACCCTACATGCACATTAATACAAATATCATCAATAACCAAAAATTAAAATTCCAACGACTTTAAAAATTTACTCGGCTCCACTCTCAGGTTCCTAGGTTTGTTCCTCTTTAATAACACAATTGTTTCTGCGTATTTTTTTTATCTTGAAAAACATTGTGAATTAGTTTTAGTGCAAAGTATTGTATTAATAGTAGCTATTTTTAAAAACAAAAGAAAGAGATTAAACCTGAATGATTTACATTACATACGAATTACATTATATACCTGGTCGTTTGTTGAAATTAATTGAGTTAATCCCCTTATACATATGTCGTAAACTAAACAGAATAATATTGCTCTACAATAAATAACAATAATAAATTCCTAGGCTTTCCCATCGAAGAGATCCTATCTTCTCGTAAAATTTTTATTTAGGAAGCAATAAAATTCAAAACGGGATTACCACCACCTTTAATCTACCATTTGATAATAATTGCAGGCAATGAATAAAAAAAAAATTATTGTGAGGATCCACCAAAGAATTCGATCCATTCGTCGTTGTACAAGTAAACACAACCTCAGCAAGAAATTAATTTCATAATAATAAAATGAATTTTAAGAACGACGAGAATCAAACGAGAATTTATAAAGTTTTGAAAATGGCCTTGCTCTTCCTCAAGACCTTTTCTAACTTTCTTTAAACCCCATTTTGCAGAATGCATGGGAATTCTTTATCTTATTACATTTTAGCGCACAAGTATAAGCGAGGAGCGCTTTTGTTCTTTCCCATATCGCTTGCTGGTCCTCTAAGACATCACGTCGATAACTTGAGAACGCTTTGATCTGTCGAATTCAAATTTTGTGTACGGATTCTTTGTCAAATTCGTAGAGCTAAATTCGTTAGAGCTTCAAGGGTTGTTATTAATTAAGATAATACAATTAAATTTGATCGGTTTACTACAAACATTGAATGGAAGCAAATCAAAAAAGAAAAATCAGATCTGTTTAGCGCATGCGTTATTAGCTTTTATACTTCTAAGAGAAAAATCGAATTTTCTCGTAAATTGTTTATGATATCGAAATGCGGCTTTCAGATCTGTATTTCTTGTCCCATTCCAAGTGAGTAAAGTGGCATGAAGAATACCCCTCTCGTTGTCAATATATATTAATGACATCTCTGATGTAATATGTGATTCCCGTTTTCTATTTTATCCGGATGACTTGAAGCTTTTCAAGAATGTGTCTAGAGTGGGGGATAATGAGTTGTTACAAAAAGATTTACATAAGTGGTACTATTTTAATAAATTAAAGTTAAATGTTAATAAATGTAAAGTCATGTTATTCACTAAGCTTCACAGTTGTCTTCGTTATGTGTATGCAGTTGAATGTTGCACTTGAGAGGGTTTCGGTAATTAAAGATTTAGGCATTGCATTTGATTCAAGTTTAGCATTCAATGAGCATGTTGACACTATAGTTCAGGATAGTTTTCTTTTAGAAGTACTAAAAGATTCACTTAATTAATGTCACTAAAACTATTTACTATACTTTAGTTCGTTTTAAACTTGAATATTGTTCTTTAATCTGGTTGCCAGTTTATAATTCGCAGAAAGGTCCAGGTTGAAAATGTGCAACGTAGATTTTTGAAATATTTTAAGTTATAAAGTGAATTATGTAGCCCTCAGAGAGGCACAGGTCAGGTAGCGTTATTAATGAGATTTACAATTTGTTCCTTAAATGCTTTAGAGCCACTATATTATTTTTAATTAAATTAATTAAAACCAAAGCTGATTGTTCAAAATTGTTAAATAAAATTTCAATTCAGGTACCTAGATTAAGTTCTGGAAATTAATTGTTTTTTTCATTATGTAAATGTAGAACTAATATGCCTATTAAGTATTAAGGCCCCTGTATATAAAATAATGAAAAATTTTAATCAGGTCAGTGTGACATCAATAATGATCGAATAAACCATATTCTAAGTTTGTTAGAGTAATATGCATATAAAGTTTTGTAGTTTTTTTCTCTTAGCTTTAATTTTAATATCTTTCATTATCTTATTATAATCTAGTTGTCTGTTTAATTTTATTTTCTTATTTATTTATTTTCATTATTACATTTAAGATGTCCTGTGTTTGGAGCCTTTGTATTCTATAGAGCAATAAATATTATTATATACATGGACCTGCCACCACCCGGGACAGCCATCAGGCTGGATATTGCTATCAAGTGATGATTTACTTTTAATCCAACTTAATTACCGCCGTTTTGTCGCACTATAATTATCATTTTGACGTATTTGAGCAGTAGTGTTCAATGTGTGATCTACGTTAAAAAATTTTCTGACTATATGACATGAGAATAATAATATCGCCTTTAATTAAAATTTCTTTTAAATTTGATGTTTTTTTATTTCGGATTAGAGATTTGGTTACTACACCCGTAGCTAAAATAACTAGTAGAAAAATTGAAATTTTTTCAAGATTTCATACATTTTTTATTGCAACAGAAAATTGTAAGTATTTATCTATTTTTGTGTTGTAGATTTGTAAGAGGTTGTGTGAATTTAGCGCAGCCCTATCTAAGAGATATACCTATCGGTTCTGTTTATCAAATACAATGATATTCTCGAATTGGTTTTAAATTAATTTGTAAACAATTTTATAAATACTTCCTATTAATTATTTTATACTCCTATTTATTATTCTTAAAATTTGACATGAAAATTGAATTAACTTTGAAAATTACCACTATTTTGACAGAATTTTGAATGAGGACCAAACAAATCATTAACAGTTTTATTTTTATCAAATATTTAGCAATAGTTTGTTACCTTCAAATGTAATTTAAAAACGTGCTGTGATTGGTCAGCTTATAACTCGGCAAAAATTAGACTTGGGATAGTTTTATAAAAGAATTATATGTCTACAATAAGTTAAATTGAATTATATTAGATGAATATAAATCGAAGTCTCGTATTGAAAAAAATTTATTTTATTTATGTTTTATCGTCATTTAATACAAGATTATTTAGAGCAAACCATTCCTCAGTCTCCGGATATGTATTTTTCATTGATAATATTAACTTATACTATGTTTTGAAACGGTAGTATCATGAGCAAAGGGTATATAGAATATTCTTAGGGGAAGATAAATCAATAATATAAATATGGAAGAACAAATGTTTTAAAATGGAACCCCGGAATACTGTCATGGAAACATATCTGTTTGACGACAAAACTTCATTAATTTTATAATGTTTATTAATACTTTGATTATTAAAATTATATCTAGTTAGTTTACGTTACGAGATACACAGTCAAAGGCATTAGTTAAATCATTAAGTATGGTTTCCATAAATTCATATAAAATCTTACAATCAGTTATTATATGTGTATCATAGTACATATATTCTCACTGGCCTTACCTGTTCAGAGAGAGCGGGTATTACAAGTATTTGTAATCACTTGCGTGATACATCCAGTATATGAAAACTTAATTTATGTAACCTTGCACGAAGATCTGATAAAACAAATATAAATAAACGCAACACAATTTTATTTTTACATTTTGTTAATAGTTACAATTACAATGGAGGACAAATTAAACCTAGTTAATAATTCTTATTTTCCAATGATCATAAAAAGGTATCCTAAAAGAAGGTAAGTTTTTCAAAATCATTAAAACTAAAATATTTTATATTTTTCAAATTTTTTTTAGAAACAGAAAAGTGCATTACAACGAGGAAAACAGAATTATGAGCAAAAGAGGACGCATTAATCTTTATCTGCATAAAATTCCACATAAGTCAATTCGTTATGTTCGTGACTTATGGAATACATTAGTCAACATGCGTTGGCGTTGGTTAATGTTCACTGTTACCTTGGTAAATGTGTCAGCTTACTTTTTGTTTGCGGAATTATTTCTATTTGATGCATGGATCAGTGGGGACTTCGACGGTGAACCAGATCATAAAAAATGCATTAATGGTGTTCACAATTTCACAAGTTTCTTTATGTTGGGAATTGAAACAATTACCACCACAGGATATGGTTACTTTCATCCAACAGAAAATTGTCATTTGGTCTGGATAGTTTTGACATGTAGTACTGTGGTCACAATATTCATCGATGGAGCTTTTATATCTGTAGTTTACGTTAAAATTAGCAGACCAACATATAAAATAACATTTAGCCTTTTTAGTAAGAGAGCTGTGGTAAGTACAAAACAAGTTCTACAAATGTACATTTCATAATTTTATATTGTTGTTTAATGTGAGCAATAACTTTCATTCTTGGCGGTCCACACATAGGGTTAAATTTGTGTGGTAAATATTATTCACTTTTCAAAAAAAAAAAAAAAATAGGAATACGAGAAGAAGTTAAGAAAAATTGACCATATTGCAAAAATCCTTGCTAATCTTGCAAAAACTTTGATGTTTTACCAGCATTTTTTATTTATAGGTACACTTCGCACAAAAATAAACGCATTTTAATTTTCACAATGAATTTGACAATAAAAATAAAACCTTTTGTAACTGAAATCTAGTATTTTGAACAAGTCACCTAGGGGTGTTTTCATTTAGTTTTAATGTTGGCAAAATTGCGTCCTGAACTGGTTCAGAGAACTTTTTCTGCATGTCTTTGACTGATTCACTTTTAGTAATCAATTATTACAATAAAATACTTTGAATGTCAACATTAAGTCAGAATAACAAAAGTTTAGTAAAATTGGAAAGAAAATGAATTGGACAAAAATAATTACAAAAGATGTTAGAATTTTTTTCTACATCTAACAGTACACGATTCTTCATGTTTTCAAATGGCTTAACAAACACATCAATTCTTACCTACCAAACGATCATAGTAAAATTATCTCAAAAATGCTATGGTTTCATTTCCTGTGTGAGCTGTGGGGTTATCCTGTTTTGAAAATATCCATTCGTTATTTCATAATCATGTTAAAAACGGAGTGAGAATATGTTATTTACATAATTAACAATATTGACATTTTGATCGAAGAACATAGATATTATTCGTCTTCTTGAAATGACTATCCAAAAGCTAATTTTTAGTGGATGAAATGGGGTTTCAATTTTCAGATGAGGATTTTCTGTCGATCCAGTTTTCATATTTTGTGAGCTTTCTAAATGGAACTAAGCCTCGTCGGTAAAAAATATTGTATCCAAAATATCGTCCTTCATTTTATGTAAGAAACACTCATAATAATTCACCCAGAGTACCAAATCGTGTGGTAAAATTTTGTGTTAAACTTGAACTTTGAACTTTGAACTTCAAGATCAAGACTGTATGGCTGGTTCCATTGGATAAATAAATTTGTCGTGATAACTTGCGAATCAGTTTTTAAGGAATTGCCTCCATAAGAATCCTCACTTTATCAACGAATTCTGGTGTTCTCTTTTTGGGTCTACCTGTATTTACTTCTTGTCAATACTTCCAGTTTTTCTGAGGACAGCTACAAAATTTCTCATAGAAAAATGAATGTCTCGATAACAAAGATTAATAACATCAGTAGGAAAATGTTCCCGAAATTCTACAAAGCAAGCTTGCACAAAATAAGACTGTTCACCATTTTCTAGTTTCACGCCATTTATGGTTCCAAAAGGAATGACTTGTCTTCAATCGTTAATATTTTTTAAGAAAAAAAAATAAGTAAAAGATAAGGTAGAACTGGCGACTTCTCAAATATTTTTCAATTAAAGACATATGGAAAAAAGTTGATAGGCTGTTGTTATTGGACTCTTTATTGATCTCTCTGTAGTAATGTAATAAGACGTACCATCAACAAAAATGAAAACTAAAGTTATATTACAATTAAAATCTAAAGTTATATTACAATTAAAATCTAATGATAATAAGAAAAACAGAAAATAAAATTATGTAGTCCTAAAAATTCTGATTACCTACTCAAAGCCGACGCATGTGAAACATCAAACATGTATGTACCTGCTTAATCTGATAAAGGCAACACGGGGGTGACATTATATGAGAGCATGTTTTGTTTGATTTATAGTTTCCTTTATTTTAATAACTGCTGTAATTGGTGACTGATACATAGAAATGCAATAAAATGAAAATTTGAAATTAAAATGTTGTACAAAACGAGAAAATAAGATTTTACCATTTATTAATTTATTATCTCTGTTAGTTTTTGCCGTGATCTTTGATTAAAAGTCTTATAGAATTTGCAATTTAATTTCAGTTTTAGCTGAATCAGGATGCACTGTTGCTAAATGTTGCGTATTTACGAATTTAGAGATAAGCTAACCCAGGTACAGCACAAGTACCGTGTTTAATGAAATTTACAAGACTAAGCTTTCCTAATCATATCTCAGTTGGCAACGTAATTTACCATTTAAATAACTACTAGCTATATGGGCTTTATGTTGAATTTTCGTTTTGAAACGTTTAGTAGGGAGCAAATGCTACTTACAAATCAACTCCAAGGGGATTTTGACTTGCGCTCACAAGTCGTTTATCTACCTGTTATATATAATAATATGGGAAATTATTCTGTTCTGTGAATATTTTGCATTCAACAAATGTAAATGTTAGAAAAAAAATTATTAATATATAATGTACAATTCATAAGACATAACATTCTAGATTTAAGCGTGAAAGTATTTTACTTAAATATTTTTTTTTGTTGGTCACATTTGAAGCCATCTTTTTAATATCTAAATCTTAAATCATAAACAGCATTTTTTCCATTTTGCGTTTAGAATAAGTCGTTGGCGTGCTGGAATAGACTAGTAAAATTTACCGTATTGGTTGGTAGCGTTAAACTGTCAACTGACATGCGTCACAAAGCAAGGCAAATTGGACTTGTCCGGCAGTAAATTTTCTAACATTTCCTACATTTCTATAGCGACTCATAACCAACGTAGTTGACCAACAAAAAAAATTTTGCATTGTTGTATAGTGACACCCTCGAACTTTAAGCTTGTGTTTTCGCACTTGTATTATTAATAACTATAAAAATACGTAACTTGTGTAAATTAATAAATAAACTAACGATAATTAAAATAAATCTGACAAAAGATTGATTGTGCTAAAGTACCAACCACCGAGAGAACGGGCGGACGACATGGGAATGACTAAAAGAAATGTGTGTGTGCTAAAAATATTTAAAAATCAGAGCCTAATGTACAGGATGTGTCAGAATTCCACCGACAAATTTTCAAGGCTGATTCTGCGATCAAAAATAAACATATATATATAAGCATATGGGGTCAAAAACGC
>QDEB01115878.1:885-16560 GCA_004193795.1 Asbolus verrucosus | reverse complement strand
GGTACCATTTCGAGAAAGTTATCGTGAAGTTCTTTTCGAAAAGTTGCAATTTTTTAACAAATTTTCGAAAGAGTCTGTCAACAAAAATAAAGCGAATAATAATAATTAAATATAATGGCATCGTTTAGCATGCTAATTTAAAGAAAATTGCGTATCATAAAATAAAAACTGAAATATGATACACATTTTTTATATTGACGTCAGAATATTGTGTTTTTGAAACCACTGCATTTAAAGTGGAGCTTATTATCTAATCGACGAAGACACCATTACTTACTTTTTTCGTGTACCATCCTGCATAATTGTTCAGAGGGTTAAATGAGAATGCAAGTTAATATTTTAGCACCAAAGAAATGATTATGGAATTGTCCATTTCGCATACAATTGTCATTTACTCTGTTCTTTTCCATCACTTTTTCAGTGATTTCAATGTACGGTTAGAAGACAAAACTTTTATCTCATTTTGTTTTGGAAATAGATAACATAAATAGGATGTTTAATTTGGCATTAAAAGACAACACATGGGAAACAATATTACAACTGACTTTTAATAAATTTCCGTAAGGAATGCGATTATCAAAACCTCAAAACGGTAAATAATGAAAGACAAAAACAAACCTTTTGTATAGCTTTTTGTCCGAGATAATTTGCATTATTTGAATTTAGTGTAACAGGTCGACCGAAGCCTTTCTCCGGGTGTGAGGCTTTAGCGTCAGCCGCAGAGTGATTTGAACGATGTCGCTTTTGTCACTTACGGCACCGCGACAGCGTCCAGGCGTCCTCCAGCTCCAGTCCGGTCAGAGGCGCGTTTCGGGACATTTCCACCCCGCTCGGGCTCCGGAATGCATTTTTCCATGTACGGACTTCGTGGCTGGCATTCGTAAAACGTCCTCGGCACGTGAACGAATTGCGCCATAAAGTGGAGACATCAGCATCGGAACCAGAGCCGAAGAACGGACGATGGCAATCACGAAACACGGCGATGATCAGTGTTGTTACAAGCGGGGCATGTTTTCCGGTCTCAGTGGCGTACCTTTTCGTACCTGGTGGGATAATGAGTTGGTCATGCGGGCCCGGACGGGCACCGGAGCGGAACAGGCGCGGGGTCATCGGGGGGCGTCGTGTTACGGACTGACAACTCCGAGCGCGTTTCCCGGACGCTCGTCGACTCAAGCGGAACGGCTGCATCTTACACGGCCATTGCCAAGACCGCGGCTATCAGCAGAACTGTTCTATTGTGGCCAGGACAGCATATGCTATGCGTGGCCCTCAACCGGATCATCCGTGATCGCGCGATTAAAGTTCATCACTATCTGGAACAAAGATGCATTGTTGGAGTCATGACGAAACTCGAAACGACGAGAAACCGTCGAATTTTTCGCCATCCTGGACTGCCACGAGTCCTGAAAGCTGATTAAGAGGTGGGCATGTGCCACCCGCAGGGAGCCTATATCTGGCTCGATAAAATTAACATTTGCTCTTCCATTTAGCGATCCACCATGCGGGTGCAAAGTACTGTAAATGAACATATTTCTCTTGCTTACACACCTTGCCAACGATGCATCCAGGAAGGAAAAGAACTAGCTTTACGGTTTTCTGATGAACAGTAAACAAACTGTCGCTTCAGACGCAGCTACGAAATTCGAAAACTAATTTTATTTATTTTCAATTCTCCCCTCTTATTGCTGTTTAGAATTGAACGTTCTCTGTTGGAACTGAAAAATATCTTCGTTATTAATAAAATTAATTTAATTTCACGTTCTCAATATAGATCGCAGATATTTTGTTTTTCTTCAAATTGAGTTTTATGCACTGAGTTTTTTAGCTTTTCCGAACTCGTTTTGTTTAAATCACTTGAGCAGACTTATTCAGACCGCATACTTCAAATATTTTACCATCATGCTTTATTCGCCTTGTCCATAACTCACTTCCAAGAATCAGTATACACTTTTGTACATGGCCACTTTCACTTCCTTACTCAGTTTTTAATTATTGCCTGTGATAATTAGCGCACCAGCCACTTTATTATTACTGCATTCACACATCTCTTATTTTCCTTATAAATGTCCATGTATGTTTTTATTTCGTTTTATGCGCATTTATCTTCATTTCATTCTTTGCACTCCTTCGTCTGAAGCTTTTCTGACTCTGCAACTGACACAACATTAGCAACATGGTAATTCATCTTACAGAAAGAACATTCACCACGGTTTTCCCTACTTCTCTATTTTAATTTTTATAACCAATCATAAATATGTTAAACAACCATATCGACTTTCATTAGTAACATCGTATTTTATTTCAAAAGTATTACTCACTTATCTGTATCAACTCTTGTATTTACTGGTTTCTACTGCTTTGACAACGTACCTCTTACAGCAGTCAGATTTACAAAAACACAAAATATTTTCTTTTCGACATTTTTCACATAATCGATTCATCAAGACCGTCTTCACTCATTTGATGCGGAAGACATATTGGCACAGGCATCCATCAACTTGCATGGTCTTTCTGTAACTCTGATACCTCCAACTTTACATTTCGCTCGATGCTGTGTACCTTCACAACTTCAACTTCGGTGATTTCATCTCGTTTACATTCACTATTCAACTTTCTGTTTTTAAATTACATTTTTAAATTAAGAAGAAAAAAAAAACAGTTTAAACCGATTTTGAAATTTGACATAAGATCGAATGTTGAAATTGCTAATCATTGTACAACAAAATTATAAAGGGATTTTAACATCATATGGTTCTTTAACAAAACGAAGAAAATTTCAATAATTGTACAAAATTAGCAGAGGGCATGAAATTTGAAAACCGTGATAGAGCCCAGTTTATTGGACTTTATCATTTAATACTTACAGAGCTTGATAACAGTGCCTTTTTCCCAAAAATACTGAATTTAAATATTGTCAAAATTGTAATTTGTTTTCCCAGCAAAAGTCCTCAGATTAAATATCATCATTTAATAAATTTTCTCGTTTATTATAAAATACAATTAGTCAAACTAATTGATCGTTGATTGATATTTGAATTCTTCATTTTTTTAATTATCTGAAATTCATATAATGATAATTACTAATTGTAAGTATTATTTTTAATTTTCTGCAAGTTTTTTCTTCACAATTTTCATGAAACTTTCATTTGAATGTAAAATTCCTATGTTTCAAATTGAATTGTGACACACCTAAAAAACTCAAATCTTGCTGATGTTCCTTCCACTTAAACTAAAGAATTTATGTCATCTTTAGCAATTAACAAAAAAAAAAACAATTACAAATTTTTATAACAAACAGGCCGACGTATAACTGAACTTGTCTGAAGTTTATTTCAAACGTCCTTGATAAACAGAAATGGTCCATCACACGTAATAATTACAAACATGTCACATCATGATTTCGATTTCGGTTGCATTCATTATGAATTCTGTGACGCAACAAGAAAATCAAAATGCGCCACGACAGTGCAATGAAAGTGCACATGTCCATCAACCTAAACTGAGGGTGGACCAAAAGTTTTAGCCTTGAAATCCAAATACCTATAAAGCTATTGTAGGAGGGAAGTATAACAGCTTATTATGTACCTATATGTAAATTAATAATTAGGCTATTATACTTAATTTTAGTTCGGTTTTAATTTAAATTTATTCAACATACCGGAGAATCTCGGGTTTATTTGATTGTTAATTGAGAAACGTGCTCATTAAAAAAAAATAAAATTGGCCATTTATGTAACGATGGGAATTCTGCTCTCCATTGAGAGGTATCCTATGAACTGTTCAAAGCGTCCGGACGATCACGTGATTTGAAAATATTCAGAGTGGCTTTTAGACTCTTTTGCCCACTATAACTAAATTGTAATAATAGGTTGGTAGATAGAATGGCTCCAGTGTATGGCAATTATGAATCATAGCCAAGGACGATGAATATTTTTGTTATTATTTGTATCTGGTTTAAGATAATGTTGTGCAAATCCTTCCTAGATTAACCATTCGGTAGTTAATTAACTTATCAAAATTTTCCCATAAGAAGAATGAATAATACATTTCGCTATGCAAACTGAGAATTCACACAACTATTGCCTCTTCCCATTGTTCCAAGCGGAATCTATTTACAGTTTTGAAAGAGAAAAAGACGAATATATTTTTATGTCGTTAAAAGTTAATGATATATAATCTCAACCGGAGTTATATAATTCCGGTTTAATGAAAGGAAATATTGTCTCTTTTTGACGAAACAAAATTGTATAAAAATGTTTAATCACCGGTGCTATTAATATAGCATTACTAAGACAGAAAATTTCATCATTTTTTGACACGGCAAAATCGATCTTTTTTGTCGTGACAGGTTTCTATCGGTGGTACTGCTTTCTCCCTGTGGCACGGTACTTCGGCAACTTTTGCATGGAGATCGTTACGTGTTTTTGCCGTGGTTGCCTTTTCCCTTGGAAAAGCGCGTGGTGGTGCTCGGGCACAGTGGAGGAAGGTAATTGTTGGCAATAGTACCTGTTTGGTTCCGTTAGCTTAATGGCACGTTGTGGAAGTGAAGAATGCCAATGCGAGCCGTCCAACTGACGCTTTTGTGCGAAGAGATTCCTGGTTAAATGGCGATAGCAGTCTTGCAGATGGCCACACCACGTACACTCACCACATTTCCTAGAACTAAACGGCAACAACATATTCTGACGTCAGATAATGATTTGCATTACCGCACAGGTGTTTCGCTTGTGGAAGAGGTCGGGCCTTGCGGCGCGCCGTGGAAGCGGACAAGGGCTCTGAGGATGGCACTCAAAGTCCACGGGTGTGCGAAGAACCCCGTGAATTCTTCCAGTGCCATTCGCAGGCCCATGTTGGGAACACTGAACAGGTAAACGTGTCTGCACTACCGCGGACTGACTCACACTGACTGTTGTGGCCAGTGTGCGAGCGACAGGTAGGTTGCCCCTGCCCCTCACCTGGGAGGACATTGCACCTGTAGCTCCTCTGGTTGGTACCGTGACACTGTGCGCTGATGGGTTATTAGTCATCCATTCGTTGCTGGTAGCTTGCGACAACTCGCTCGGAACAGTACCATCCAACACGAGCTTCCACAAAAAGGGGCGCCCAGCCAGGAATCCAGCACCAGTCAAGATTCTGCCGCGCTGCCTCCAGTTTTCCCTCGCTCGGAACAATGACCAGGAAGTTGCGAGCCTTCTGCATCCCCTGGAACTGCTACGGAATCTTGATGGACGCTACAACTGTTGCGAGTGTTTGCAGTTGAAGCTTTTGTCCAGAGAACGCCATGCTGTGCAAGTTGAAGTGATGTAAACAGGAGGCTACAGTAATGTGGTTCTGGATGACAGATGATGAGCGTATGGTTGGTGCTTTTATTAAAGTATACGAGGCGTGACTGCAGTGTCTGATAATTAACTAGGATTAATGCAGTTGTGGCGAAAAAACGATTGATATTCAGAGATAAAGGAATTTTGTAATTAATTTCAGACGGTAAACAATTAACTCGACCATACCAATGTGAACAGGTCGGAACATTTTACAATTTTTAATACGGTACAAACTCCGTTGTGTGCTTCTCACACTTCTGCTGTTTATATTCCATCCGACTTGACAGAGTTTATCTCTTCCTCCGTATTTTCTTGTTTACTTATTTACATCAACTTTATTTATTATCTTTGCTATAAGTACAGTGCTAAGTGCTTGTAAATGTATAAATTCGTACTACAGTTTCTGTATGTTCCGTCTGTTACACTATAAGCAAGGTTTGTTGATTGCCAAATAGGCAGGTCATCTCAACGAAGTCAGATTTTACAGATTATTGTGGTTACTGCCATAACCATTTGAACTGGGTGGTTAAAGTGGTCTAATAATGGTGATATATAAAGAAGTAGATTGAGATAACCTGTCTATTTATCTGTTATTTGACAATCAGCAGACCTTGATAGAATAAGGACCCTTATAGTGAAAAATAACTTACGGAAGTCGAAAACTAAAGCGAAAATGTAAATATGATGATCATCTACAACAGCAAGGAACCTATAAGATGGATTTGTTTCAATGTTTTCCTTCTAATAAAAAATTAAGGTAACAGAAGCAGATTTGCTGATCATGTACTGTTCTAAATTATCATCATACTTATTAGAGTTCTTTCGCTACAGCATGATTATGTAGCTTGTATATTTCCATTTTCGTCTGTTAATATTCCTTTAACAGGAATTAAGCGATGCGATTTCTGTTATTACATTCACATTCATGTAGATTATCTTATTTCTTCATTTACATTTCAGATACTCATATTTCTTTTTGTCGACAATTAATTAGTAGTTTTAGTATATTGGATATTTCTAACGCAACTGAAAAGCTGTAAGAAATGGGCAGCTCCACTTTAGATAATTATTAGAAAAATGAAAAACGGTGTTATTGATCACATGACTAATTACTTTTTGTTAGTATACTGAGGCAGAATTTTTAGACAATAAAGGTTGCTGCATTATGTAGACGAAAAACAGAGCTGGTTCCTTTTTTAGCAGAATCTTCATTTGGGGTTTGTATTTTTCTTTAGCATTGATTTGTGTTGTTTTTTGTTGAATATTTAAAGTCATTGTGCCGAAGTCTTTAGATAATTTTTTCGTTTGTACTCCTGTTCTTTTTTTGGAAGCTGCTTTCATTGTTTATGATCTCTTCAACTTTTGACGTAGCTTTCTTGTCTTTGTTTTGTCTATTTTTCTGTCACTATAGTTTCTTTAATAATATTATTTTTTTAAAAATATTTTCCTAAAGAATATTTCTTTCATGTCATTGTTTGTGTCCTGTTTGTTTTTCTTTATGAATTTTTCTGACTAAACTAAACTAAATGCTTAAATTCTCTCTCTCTGTTTCTAAATAATGATATCTTACTTACGACTCCATCGAATTCTTGGTGGTCCTGTTTTTAATCCATAATCTGACGTCTTCCCACTTCTTTCGTAGTAATCTTTTTCATGCCCACATTTTTTCTTATTATTTCGTTTCTTATTTACATTTAGAACAAATTTAGTTTTCTCTAATGATAGCTTTTTTTAAAAATTAATTATTTTATAAACACTTTTTCTGAATATGACAATTATTTTTTTTTAATTATATATCCTTGGTTGTTGAATTATAATTAGTTATCGAATTATCGAAAACCTCTAGTTTATTGTTTCATTTCCCATTTTTCTTCAAAAATCTATTTCCTTGAGAAACATGGCGTAAAGGTTGATTACTTTTATCGATATGACTACAATTCTTGTTTTTTTTTTTTTTTAATCAAAAATAAATTAAACTTTTTTTCAACTGTTTTTTTAGCAGTTTTGTACAAATCACTTTTAGTCTCGGAGACGTCTTTGATTTTTTAATTTGTATAATTTTTCATTTATTTCTGCGCATAGTATTTTGTTTTTCATGTTTATATTGTGTATGTAATTATGTAATTGTGGCCACTGCTGTAACTTTTCATTTCTACACCATGATATTGTGTAATTTTTTATTAATTTTGTTTTGTTAAAAAATTTACATGTTTTTGTATTATTACTCTGTTAATTTTTTTTTTATTCATTCTTTGTAAAATTCGATATAATTTTTTACAACACAAAAGCCAGCCCACGAATTCAGATGATTTTCTTGAGTTCTTTTCTATTTAACTTGATGGAAATCATGTCATTTCAATCAACACAAGTGGAATAAACAAACTGTTCATCGAAGCGTGTAATTCTAAAACTGTTTGGTAAAAATGAGTTGGATTGTTAGCAAGACTTAGCCAACCTGAAATAAAATGTAACTGTTAGGAATTATTTTTTTAGAAGCTTGCGGAAACCTTTTTACATTATTGTGCACAAACTGAAATTAAATTTCATTCATTCAATGGAACATTGTGAATAAATTTGACGTCAGATATAATTTTCCACCGAAATTATTTACAAAGGTCACGCACACATTTAAATATTCATGCTATGTGTGTCGAAAAACTCAATGAAATAATGTTCTTTTAATACAGGGATGATCATTAAAACATCGGTTCAGACAACAGACGGCTCGATTGGCAAACTAGGTCTAACTCAATTAAGCTCATTAGACTTCTGACAGAAATAAAAATATTGGAAATCCCAGGAAGTGATTCTGAAAGTGGTGCCAGTGCTAATTGGGTGATTAACCATCGGTTCGCCAATTAGATATCATTTTAGCAAGGAACGTATGGGTACGTTTAATTAAAATTACTTGTAATGTCGATAAAAAGTCGGTCTCGGTACCCAGCAAATGTACTTCTGTATGTTGCGGCACTGTTGAAGAGGAACAGGTTTTTTTTTTAATGTAACATTATTATATTATGTGCAGATGAAAGGCCATTATTCTCTTGGGAATGAGAATACTTCCTTTCTGGTGGTAGCACCTAGGTGCACCGGCTATGGGAACATCACAATGCTGCTATATAAACACTCGCTGATATTCGTCTTTTTATTTCTGCAATCATAATTTATGCTTGTGTATAACCTGTTTTAAATAAATTTGCAAATTGAATGCTAATGGAGGATTAAGACAGGAAGCTCTCTTTGCTGATAAAAGCGAGTGCACGAAGTCCTCAACTCTTATTTGCAAATATACCAAGCCCTAACGCGTTACCTTGTAGAATCCCAGCTCCAATCTAAAGAGTCATGGCTCGGTTACATTATAAACACAAACTTTATTCTAGATGTAAAAATATTAGACAGGATTCGAACATTTATCTGTTTAATTATTCCGTTTTAACGAGATAATAAAATACGAATACAAAGATCATAAATATATAATGTGCAATTTATTATCTCGAGGTGCTATTGTAATGTACTGCAATTTATAAGACATGTTTGAAATTTCAGTTGACAAGAATTTATTGATGTGAATGCCCATGAAACAGTGTATCAAAGCTGGGTGAATTGATTGGTTTAAGGATAGTCATCGTTTGTGAAGAAAGCGCAAAATTTTGCTGATTTAACGGAACATTATTTTGTTGTAAAACGGTAAATCGAAACAGTAATTATTCTCATGCAAAAAAAAGCAATTTTGTGATTTACTGTAACAGTAAAATGGTCGTAAAACAGTGCAGAAAAGCTATTGTCTTCAGTTTCTTTTCTCACTAGTTAAATATGGAAATTTCAGTAATCTGCGACCACGATATGTAACCATCATTAAAATTTTTCTAAACTTATAGTCACTTTTAGCTGTACTATTCGATTATATGGTAAATGTAGCCAGTGGCGTTACATTTTGGGTTTGTCGTAAGCAATGTATCCTCTTAAATTCTTTTAATAATAGTAAGCAGTGTCATTTTATTACAAAAAAAAAATACATCTATAACTTATATTCATATACGTGTGTCTATAATTTGTACTTACAAATTTCTTTAATTTAGATTTATTCGGAAAAGTCTGGAAAAGAAATTGGTTTTTTTTTTTTTAGTTTTACGTAAGATATTGTTTGCTTAATTCTTTGATGAAAGCAAATGACGTGAAAAAATAACCAAAGATAATTACGAAGTGTGTGAAATCTAAGCTGCCGATTACTGAAATACTTAGAAAGATAACAATGAAACATTTAACAATAACATTCGAACTGAATAAACTTGTTCGAATATTTTATTTTATAGTAGTAAGATATAGTTTATAATGAGATATAATAAATGGAAAATAAATTAATCTTTTCTATATTTTTCTTCTTATATCTTTTTTCTTCTTATTGGGATAAATTATAATTTCCCTATATATATCACTTGAGTCTTATATATGCCCCTTTGGAGAGCTTTGCAACAAGTTATGCCATTATTCTCAAATTGTAGGGAGCATAAAAATAAATTATAAGGCGTTGGAATTTTTTCGTTTGATATATAATTACTTAATTTTAATAAAATAAAGTCTTGACGTACTTACTTTAATTTACATTAATTCATTGATCGTAACATTACCAAAATATTTTGAATTTGTTTTAATGATAATTTATAGATTTTTTTCTTTTATACTTAGGTAATTATTTGATTTTTATATTACATTTTTGTTGTTTCATTTGGTTCATTATTATAAGGATTTATTTAATTATAAATTACATGTTCTTGTTCTTTCAGTTAAAAATACTATATTGTTGTATTGTTGTGTTATGTGATTAATTGATACTGCAAAAATATGTATGATGACTGACGTATTTCAAAGGAATGTAATAATCAACTTTTCTTTGTAGCCATGAAAGTATTTTTCCTAAGAAAACAGTAACATGTGGTTTTACGTCTAAATTTTTCAATTCAAATACTCATCTATCAAATCTTGGACTACGCAGTGTTTTGTCGAAATAAAAGAATGGAATGCGCAAACTGATCAGAATTTAGTTCAAAAATAAAAATACCCTTTCTGCAATACCCACAATATCAAAAAAAAANNTTTTTTTTTTGAGTTATATGTACATGTAATACGCAAAATGATAAAAATACCATTAGCTCTAATTTAAATTTAAACAACGCACAGTAAACGCATTTGCTAACCATTCACAGAACTATTCGACATTTGAACATTTTATAAATGATTTGCCCTTTGGTTATGTTCAGTTTTGAAACACCTGTATATTAGACAGAATTTTAACTTAACAGAGGCATTTTAGTTATAGCGAGCGGGTATAAATATAGATTTTTGACTTCATAAACCAGAGTAGCTTACAATAATTAGTTCTTTGCAGACTCAAATAAAAACGTAATTTATAATATTAACTAATTAACAGCGTATGTTATCTAGTCTACAGACTATGTACCTGGTATGCTTATTGGAAATTGTAAATTTTAACAATAATAATAAAGTTTTTATTTAATCTATTAAAATTATTAATTAAATTATTAATTGTCGATTACTAATATAAACAACAATTAACGATATTTAAAGTCTTAAAATCTTCTAAAAGTAGAATTCACATTCACTTGTAGAAATTATTTAAAATTCTATTTTATTAAATAAAATCTGTAATCCTCATATTTACAATTCAAAAATATATTAAAAATTGTTAAAATCGTGTAAAAAAAATAACAATTTTTTGAAAATTTTTGAATTAATGTATAATGGAATTAAATTTACTCTTAATACTTACTTCATGGATTCTGTTTTTATGTACCTCGAGTACTTGTTTTTCTTTCTCGTCTAATATGCTTGGTCGTCTTTAATGTTCATTTTTGTTTTTTTACATTCTTAACTCGCTTCAGCTTGAATTTTTACTAAACTCTTTGTATATCCTGCCATAAAAACAGTTTCTGTCAAAAACTGAAAATATCTATCGAAGTTAACATCCACGTAAGTTTGTGGTTGAAAATGAATCCCAAGTATCTATGCACAGCTTCCGATGACCGTGGAATGGCAACACGTTTGTCCTCATCTCCCAGTTAGTTCACTGTTTCAAAACAGAGATAATGTTATACGCTGTAAACATTATTGCGATGGACATAAAACAGAAATAAAATAATTTAGCAATTTTTACAGTTAAGGAAATAATGAACACTTTTCTGTTTAAATGTCATACAATCCAAAGAGTTATATTTTGCAAAAAGTGCTTGTTACAAGCCGACTGCGAATCGACGCCTTTGCATTTAATTACGCCTCCCATCGCGAGCAAAAAAGTTTGATTTTATTGAAAAGACAATTATCGCTTTAAGGTAATTGCCGAGAGAAAGGCATTACGCCATTAAACTGAAAGTGATTAAAAGCTTTCGTAACTGATGGAGCCAGAAAAAATCCTAATTTGTATGCCCACCCGGAGCAGCGTTTTGTAGGCGTTGATTTTTTTCTAATTCCATCCGCACATTCTACAAAAAGACGGAAACCGATTTCGCTCCGTCACATTATAGTTATTTTGAATTAGGAACAAAGTAGCCAAACATGCCTCCTGCGTGTTTTTCCACAATGAAAAAATTACAATAATTAATGCAAGCTCTTCCTATTATTATTACAGCGATATACTTGTGTGATTTCAAGTTTTGTTAAATAATTGCGTCGTAATGCTTAAAAACCAACTTTGTGACTGATGCTCTTGGGGTAATGAACTTTTATAAAAACATTAAAATGTGGTTTTAGTTCCGCTAGGCTATTTTACCAGGACCGTATTCACCATAAAATCTCATTAGAGCTGCACGTTTTCAAATAAAAGAATAAGCATATTGAAACTTTCTCAGAAACCTTAACCGACTCTTGCATAAGATGATGATCGCAATTCTGTTGCCACATAAAAATACAATTAGAACATCCCACAGTCAGTCGAAATTTTCAGCCAAAAAAATGAAAAATTCCGGCTAATGCTTGCAAATGAGCGGCACTAATTAATTTTTCTCGGTATTTTACATTTTTCACTGATGAGGTTAATCTCATTTATAAAAACCGTCAAGGAAGCGGCAAACGTTCAGTGTATTCATATGAAAGATTACTTCCGTGGTTTAAATTACCAACAGACTCTACCTCTAGTATGTTAAAGATATTGGATAGGAACTGAATATATCGATTACGGCACTGAAAAAAATAATTGTGCTAAGACTAAAGAAGCAAAAATTATTGACTGGCTCGACTTAACCATAACATACCGAGGATAAATTGTTGCCATAATACCTTATAAATCTCCACTATCTAAAGTATCGATCCCTCATTGCGCATTCAAAAAAAAAATTAATTGCATATAAGTAGCTACATGCATGTTTTGCTCAAGCAGTAATATTTGAATATTAAACCTCTTATTTTATTGCTTTATTTGTTACTAAATTAAATTCGCTAAAACATTTTTCATAATTTTTATCACAATTCACTGCATGAGAAAGACAGTCGAGAATAAACGAAAACGATTTCATAGAAACAAGAACCTTTCAGAACAAGTTAACATGTAGCCATTATTTGACGTAACGCCATGATCTTGACCATGAAGCACAACTCCGGGGAAGTTGTTTAATTAACTCCAGTTCCAAGCTGTAGGTAATTCATAATAATTAGACATTGTTATAACATACTGTATTTTTACTTTGCATGGGTAAATACGCGCACAGACTTTCATTATAGAAAGCCCAAATTAAACCGTGAAAAGTTTCCATGCTCAGTTTTCGCATTACAAATCCACTTCCGAAACAGATTCGTTAAAATTCTTCTGTTAAAATAGAATTTAACTTTAATGTTTCTTATATTTTATAATTTTATTTATTAGTAAATTATTTCCCACATCATACTTATTTGTATGCACAGTATTTTTATCATTACAAAGAAGTAGTTGGTCACACCCAGCGGCTCTGCAATCATGTCAAAAGCTCTATCATTACGAGTATTACTATCAGGTGATTAATGGTTTAGTTAGTTTTTGTAAGCAATTGACGTTGACAATAAAGCTTTACAGCGCAAACGCAGAAAAACGAAACCTCATACAGAAGAGATATTTCGTAAAAGAGTGGAAACAGTGAAAAACATAGTACTACACTATAATAATTATCAGTTTCAATTCATTAAAAATTGTTTTTGTTGTCTTTGTGGGAGGCATATGTCGTTTGTACTGCAATATGAAATATAATTGTCAAAAAGTATATGAAAAATTCCACTATGAAATTTTTCATAGTGAAATACTACTCTAAATAGACCAGTTTTGGTTCGAAATGAGATTATTTATGTTCTTTTGTAGATCTACATTGCAGATCATCTAAATTGTTTAAGGATGGGATAAGTTGCTTAGCTTATTACTAATCAAATTCTGCAAATTTTTAGCCGGTTATAAGTTGAGTGAACCAGAAGACCACGGTAATATATTCTTGCCAGTGACTTCTAGGTACAGTGCTACAAGAGGACGTGTCGTGTCCACTTAGAAAATTGAATTGTTCAGCTTCTACAAGAAAAGAAATACAATAGATTTGATTTAACATATGTCTTACATAAGATATAAATGCAGTTTCAGAGCAAACTGTAAATTTCGCCTCATTCTACATGCTGATTTTATAAGTAAAAACAAGATTTATCATCACCAGATGAATGATAGGACTGAAATCCAAATTGGAAGCTATTGAGACACACGCTTCAACACTTCGCCTTTACACATTTCCGATAGCCTGAGTTTTGACTTTGTCCATTACAATTAGGTTAACATCTTTAAGTGATAATTTTCAGAGTTAGTAGTTCGTCGAGGCCGTCCANNTATTAGTAGATATAATTAAAATTACCATTTATACAAAACTTTTTTTGCTCGAACTATTTTGAACTTTTGAAAATATCATTTGAGAAGTTTATGGATGTTAGATACATCAATAAAAGTTAAAAACTTTAATCCAAAAAGATCAGTCATTATCACAGTGTACTTAAAGATGTAATAAATCTTCATTAGTTTCTGAAATCTTTATGTTCAATTATAAAATTGGTTCTGGTTAATGAATGGCAAATTCCAGGTTCCTTCGTTCATGAAATTTACGTAAATTACACAAGTAGGTAGGTACTTTGTTTTTCCTGTTTCGTCTCGTTAACTTCAGACTGTTTTGTGAAGTTATAGGTACTACCATACAAAAGTGTTTTTATTAAGTAGGTACTACACTTAAATTCAATAGTTTAAACTCACATTTTGTAGCGAATTGCAGATGAAAAATAAAAGTTTGAGTAGGATTTGTTGATGTCGATATAAATGAAATGTCAATTTATCATTGGATTAATTACTAAATGACAACGTGCAAAAAAGTGTATCGATGAACAAAGATTAGTGTTATGATGGTATAAACCTCACGGCGACATCATTATGAATACAGAAAGTCATTATTAAAGAATGAGCCAAGTGTAGGCTTCACTTTAGAGTGGCTCTTAGCTACCTACCTACTCAAAAGGCCATTTTGCCTAAAAGCTAATGTCGGAGCTTATCTGCTTTGTTTGTGAGCAGCATGGTTTCTTCCTGGAAATAAACCAGTTGCAAAAATAACCAGGTCATCCAACGTATCCTTGCATGGAAACCGGATTCATCCGCTGCTGTACGTCAACAATTATTACAAAATAATACAGGATGGGTGATATCACTATTTAACATGCCTTGGTAGTCATCAGCCATCGACAAAAATATGACGTTTCAGTTGTATGAAGTTTTCCAAAAATTGAGAAGTTGTATGTTATTCAAGAAGCATGTCGAATGGTTAAATCATAACATAATTTGCATATTTAGAACCGCCCTGAACATGTTTTAATTATAAAAAATGACGTTGAAGGACTCTGCATCTTATTTATTATTATTGGTGTTTTTCTTATNNAAACTGGAACTATATCAAAACAATAATCACTTTAAAAACTATCATACTTGATCTTTAAATGTATGTAATGAATAGAATTATATCTTAATGAATCATATCCATTTCCTCTATTAGTCTTAAAAGATATTATCACTGATAGCGTTGTACTGTTAAATAGGCAGATAATGTAGTCCATCCATTCTGGGGACGTATAAGTCACCTTTCGGTGATGTTGAACACGCTGAGCAGTAAAGAATGTAATTCAACCCAATCAAGGCAAGTTTGTATTTAGGAAGTATGTTATTGTTACTGAAGGGTGTCAGTACAAATGGGGGGATAAATAAACTATACTGTATTGCACTTGGTTATTTGAAGATTTTATCTGCTAGGTAAAATATCCTAAAATATTTCAGTGACCACCGACTAGGAAGGGTGGGTCAGTC
>QDEB01115835.1:0-10976 GCA_004193795.1 Asbolus verrucosus | reverse complement strand
ATTGCTTAAACTTTCAATAATAACGAAAGTCAAAAATAAAACATAAAATAAACAAAACACAAAACTTCACATTCAACCCCCAAGGCCGACAAAATAATATCAGTAAGTCGAATTACTTTATTTAAAAATTCTAAATTAAAATTGCAGATCCTTTTACTTTCTCAAGAAGTTTTGTACTTACGTCAAAAACATATTTATACTCACGAACTTACAAAGCGTCAGGCAGTCTGGCACACTTTTAATTCAAAGATTCTCCAGTGTTTATTTATTTTAATGTGAAGTTGGCCTAAATAATTTTTTCGGTAATAAAATTATATTATCTTTCTAACCGTTTCAGTGGATTTCTTCATTTTATGTTAGAAGTGCTAGAAGTTATCATGATTTGGATACATCCTGCATTTAGATAAGTTTTCAGTTAAAAAAATGTCATCAGTTTTTTGGAGGGTGGGAGCAAATCGGTTTTTAGTTGCGTGTCTCTCAAGAGACGTTTTAAATTTACATTAATCAAATATATGTCTAAACCCCGGCCTTTAAAAACGGCAGAGTCACATGACTGAATTCGAACTCGGTGATGGAGTTCGTCGATTAAAATATCGAGGCACTCCATCATTTTTCTCAGGTTGTAACAGCAAACCATTACCCACACCGCGTACAGTTGGTTGCATACACCGCAGGCTCTTAGCGTTCCATCGATGATTTAAAGCCCCGACTGTACGTCCCGATAATTCGAAGCAACGTATTTTAAGCACATCTCGAAGCTCTTTCAGCGAGCTTTCAAGTTTTGTAAGTCACGACCAGTTAGAGCGGCCGCTCTCCTTATTGGATTGGAAGCTGAGTGAGGCCGTCATTTTAATAAAGCGTAGTGTGGGCGAGTTTAAAATAAATGTTGTGGTCGATGCACCGTTCTATTTAAAGACGTGTAACAATCTTGCATTTGCCTTCACTTCAACCGCCGAAAAAAGCTTCTGCAATTAATGGCAGAGATTTTCAAAAGACCAATTAGAGGCGTCCATCGAATTAATCCTGCGTTCGTTTACCCCTCGCTTTGACCCTATGTAGGTTTGTGGTGCAGAGAGTGGAGGCGTCTACGACTACAGGAGAGCAGGAGAGAATATCAGCATCCATGGCCGTCTGGATGCAAAGGGAGGGGCAGAGCACATCGATCGGGAGTATCCCGGCGGATGACGTCATCTCAGGTCTAAACACTATACACACCATCTACTACAGCCCCCGAACTGTGCCCTTGGCCACGTTTCGACCCCCGCTGGAAAACCGGGGGGCCGCCAAGGCCGCAGGATTCAATCTTTCCAGTGTTTGATGGCACGGTCGTTTAGTCTCATCAGGACCGGGTGAAATATCGGCAGATGCGGGTAATGGCCCGATTGATCACTGTTTGAATATTGGTCCGATTTTTCAGAAAACTTGTAACGTCACGAAAACACAGCTGTTCGCTCGGGCAAAGCTCCACGGAGAGTTTGTGTTGGTAAAGCTCCGCTTTGAACTGATGCAAGCACGTGAGCTTTGAGCGCAGGAAAAATCGAAGGAGTGCCGGTTATTGAAATAATTATTAATAGCCTGCGTTTTGAATGTTTGATGCAGTTTGTCTCGAAACGGTGCGATCGGCTTTATTCCGTGTTTTTGTTGCGCAATTGTGCATCACACCGTTCAGATTCGAGCTTGAGATCGTTAGCGGGGAGATAATTATGATGTATGGCCGTGTACGAGTCGCAGGATAATCAGCAGGAGTGTGATTTGCTTTTAGATGTCCGAAAGCGACAGAAAAACACCCTACCTCGAGATTATTCCAGTTTTGTGCGTTGATTTTAGCAGCCTCAACGCTCCCTTTTGCTCCCATCTTAAACTGTTCACGGTCGCCGTAAACGGTCGTTTTTGCTTAATAGTAGCGATTATATTTAAAAATTTGACACTAAATATCGTGGCACACAATTTGATACATCGGATGAGTGATTCGGATATTTTCGTTTAAAAGTTCCACTGTTTGGCACTGGGTTTTTAGGATATGCACTCGAACGAACCCCCCCCAAAAATCTTGTAAATAAATAGTGTTTGCGAATAAAATTGACCACAACTTCAAGCGCGACAGTTCAGGTCAGACTGATGTTCGAAAGCTCGCCGCAAGGCGTCGCTGCTGGCGCGCGCAAGCGTTTTCAGATTTCGCCCACTTTTCCTTCTTCTCTTAACTGAGTAAATAAAGAGTAGTAATTGAGTTTTCTGGTGAATTTTCAATTGTCTTGGTTCCACTAGTAGGTTAAGTAGTTTGGTTCAAGAGGCGACTTTCTTTTAATCAAAACGAACGTCAACATTTCGACCCACATCACCTTAACTTTTTTTTTTAATTACACCCTTTTCACCGGCGGAACTAGAAGAGGCACATAAAACGACCCTAACTGCTGAATTATCAACCGCGGTAAATAAAACAACAGCGAAAAGGGAAATTGTTTATGTAATAAAGGCCGATAGAATTGCAAAATGGAAACAGTGGTGTGGAGAAGTGCTCGCAGGAACAGGGTGGAATATCCTCGGGGAAGTGTGGGCATTGGGGGGAAATTGCCCCAAATCACTTGTACTGAATGCCATTCGGTAATTAGAACGAAGCAGAATAGTTTAAATTGTTTACACGTTGCTGATACAGGTTAAGCACCATCTCTAACATCTTCACGAAAAAGAGAATTAATTACATATCGTAAATATTTTTTAATCATTTATTTAATAATAGTTGGTTAATGTCAAATGAGTGTTTAAACTATAACAATTAAAATTCAAATAAAACAATGTTGTACAAATAAATGGCTATATTAGAAAATTCCACCTGATCAATTCATAATATACATTATACCTTATAATACCGTTAGATACAATAACATATACATACAAGCTGGTAGATTCCAGTCGGATTTTTAGTATAATTTTATACCCAATAACTTGAAATCATTATTTTGATCTTGAATATTTTCAGCTGTAATGCAGTCAGATATTGTCGATAATTTTTGTAAAACCATATTTCTTGCTTGATTTTAAAGCAGGAAGCACGACGTAATTTCCACGCAAGGAACAGGCAATATATTGATTATGAGTCGTATTTTGCTAAACCATTCACCAAACAACAATTATTTATGAAAGAGTTTCTTTCATCCAATAGGAAGATGAAATTATTTTCATTTTATTAAAAAAAAAAAAAATACGTAGAGAAATGAGGCACCTACTATTTAATAAGGAATTTTAATTTCAAATTTTTCCTGATCACCTATTTCAAGTAATGTAAGCTTTCTTAAAGTTTAAAAATTATACATTTGTATGCATATAAAATAATTTAATCTGAATGTTTAAAAAGAAATGTGCATTATGATAAAAAAAGAAATATAGATAGGCAACTTCAATCAAACTTTTATGTATTATATTTGAGCGAATTACGAGTTTTAATTAATTTGCTAAATAATAATCGTATATTATACATTTCAGTTCAAACCTAGAAGTATTTAACTATGTGAGTTAAGTTGTGTTATTGTATAAATAATATATTGTTGCAGGCAAGTTTAGATGGTCAAGTGATTTTCAAGGATTGAAATGAGATTTACCTACGGAACACCTAAATACTCAAAATCGCACCCAGGCCTAGTTAAAAAATTATTTATTACACTAAGAACAAATTTAATTACAGACAAATTTACTTTTCGAAAGATTTTTAACTGCATCTGTTAATAGTTCGGGAAATTTTATACTTTTTTGTATATTAGGTGTCTAACTAACAAATACGTGAGTCTCAAAATTTAGTGGATCTTGCTAAAATGTCTTTGAAGTTCGTCATTTACAAAACCACCTGTCCTGTGAGAGTGAAAATTTAATTGAATATATTTATGTGTGTCAGAAATTACTTTATTTTTTTTTATATGTTATAAGGAGCGCCACTTTATCGAAACATTGTCCTACAGTAAAATTTTTGTAACCATACCTTAACTCCTATATCATGACAGGCGACCATTTGAAAATATGCACTAATAAATAAGCCAGAGTACTATTTAAATAACAATACCAGTTTACGAGGAATAATTTGATATTTCCACTGTAATACAAAAAGAGGTAAAATATTAAAACTGTTTTCGTCAATAAGAGGTTAAATAAATGTCGCTCTGCATTTTTACAATTATAAAAATGACACTTGAAAAGAACAGAGTATAATTCATTTTAAACTAAATTAGTTAGTTTTTTTAAGTATATTTTCTTTATTATGTTAAAAAATAGAAAAAATGCAGCTGTGATTTTTATCAAAATATTGTGTACCTAAAGGTACACAAACTAAACTTCAAGTATTTTATTTTTTCAAATTCCATTTCTTATGTTTTAAATAAAGTTACATCATTATTATAATTCAAAACTCTGAAACATAAAAGAATACGAAAAAATTCGAGGGTTTTCTTACAAAAATGTTTTCTTTGAGATGCTTTTTAAGAAAGTTAGAGCCCGTCAGAGAAGATAATTCGAAAATGGTTTAAAGTCAAGAATTTACTACCGTTGTCATTAAATCTATAATGTTTACATATGTCTTGGGACTTCCTGTCAATTCGTTGGTATATTTGATGATTTTTTTTTTTCTTGAAAACTGCTCAGTTAATGGCAATTTAAAAATTCAATTATTCGATAGATGGCGCCACTTTGCGTTCTTACATAACAATTAGATGAAGAGTATTATACAAACGTCATAAATCCATCTCTTCGATAATTTTAGAACTCTGATATTATCGAAACAATCGGGAGTTACTCTAATGAATTAAAAAAATGTAACATACTGAAAACTGAACTGAAAATTTTTTTTTTATTACACCGGAAGCTATTTCAGCAGTTTTTATTTTAGTTTGAATATTTGCCATCTGTCTTTCAAGACTTAACGAGCTATGTTTGCTTTTCAGTTTGATTTGTTTCTCTAATGTTTAATTTAGTTATATGAACATAATAACGAAGATGGTTTATTCATTAAAACTCAAAAGATCACATCAACACTAACATTACACAGAAGTTTTCAAAATCGATATATTGATGAAAATTTTCTGCCGAAGAAGGAACCCAGGACCCTACCAAAACCATCGTTTTCTATTTTCACGTGTGTAAAGTCTCTATTAACTTTAAAAGTGACGCCAATCTCTTGAGTCACATGTGATACTCCCATCAATTAAGTTGCGGCTGTATCTGTGTAAAATTATTGTTTATTTAACTTAATGATCAAAATATCACTATTTCTGAATCTGGAATTAATAATAATTCATTTTTTTTAGAATTATAGAGCCATATCTATACATACTATGCAGTTTTTCTAAACCATTCGCAATTATTTTGTTTATAATATTTATATTTTATTTCAGTAAAATTCTTCATAACTTGTAATCGATATCTAACTGTACAGAAAACCATGAAAGGATTTTCTTAAATAACTTGGTTTGTTTCATGAAATTTACCTCGGTTATTGATGGTAATTTATTTTTACCTTTTACTACACCTATTAAAAGCAATTGATGGCTCCTCTCATCTTCTTTGATTGTTTGGATTGTATTTAGCAGAGATCAACGTGTTGAATATATGGGTCATCAATTTTTAGAATTAGCGTCAGCATTAGGAATGTCTCAAGAGCGAAAATTACGGCCATACTTTTTCCTTATCTTTATAATAACTGATATCATAACTGTTCTTACATGGGAAAAGCTTATGTTTATTGGTGACTTTAAAATCTTTTACTCCATTAATTTACTTGGGGACTGTCAAAACCTTCATTATAGAGGTAATCAAATGTCCATTTAATATAAAAACATTCACTTGACTTATCTAAATACTTCTAAATGTTAGGTCGCAACTTTCACCACGAAGAAACATGTTCTAACAGACAACATTAACTTTACATTTCCATGTTTACACTTTTCGTTGCTTTATTCAATTTTTTTCTTATATTAATAATATTAATAATTCAATGTTTAAGTGTTAGGTTGGTAAGAATTGTAAAGACTTATACATTCTGTACCATTTTTGCCATAGAAACGAATAAAACTAGTTCAGTCTCTTATTATCAGTAAGACTGATATAAATTTATTACTTAAAAAAAATTTACATCGCTAAAATTATTGATCGTATTTTAGAAACAGACTGCATACACATCCAGTTCTGAGATTCGTTCATACTGATTTTTAATATGATTTTTCATAGTAATGTTACACTAAATGTGCATGCTGCAACCAGCAATTACATTAGTCGTGATTGGTGTGGACCATTTTAATGGTGATGGGAATTATTCCCTACTGACACTCAATGGAATAGTGGGAATCCGACTTTATTCCCAAATTTTGAATCACATATTTTTAAACGAGAATGAGAAGTTTATCGCCGTATTTTATGTTACGACTTTAAAATCCTTACTACTTTAGGTCGAATAGGTCATATGGCAGTTCCCTTTAAAAATTTTGACAATTCTTACAAATTTGTTACAGTTTTTATTTTAGTTATAAATAATTGCAACCGTTTTGTTGATATTGTACTGATTTCTAAAAATAATATTTTATTTGTCGAAATTTGAAGTTTTTATTTCTATATTATTATTAAATGTCTAACGAGGATAATGCATCACATACGTAACACAAATTAATTGGAGTAAATGCAGGGGAGCACAAAATTTTATCATTAAATCAATATAAACTTTTAAAATATTAGAACACAATATATTTCGTGGGAAAAAAAATAAAACGTACAATATATAAACAATATATTTACTACATTTGCTGTAGTTATTAGACATAACGAACATTAGTACGCAAGTGAGAATAAGAAAAATGTCCTTTGTAACACTGTTATTTATAGTTCATTATACAACAAAAGAACACCAAGATGGGTAAATTTACTTATTCAAATACAAGAAAGTAACAAAAATTTAGTCCAGCGTATATTCAAATAGATGTACAATAATAAATATAGATTATTATAAATGTTTCTAACACTGTAGCATGCTGTGGAAATTTGCCGCCTAAAACTCTGGTGTACACATACTACTATTTAAAGGAAATTGATGTAATTAAATGAAACCAATGCTCACTTAAAATCAGAACCATTTTCTAACATTGAAGCAAAATTATTTTTCAGAATTCTTGTCAAAATATTTTAATGAGTTACAAGACATTTTCTCTTTGTATTTTTTTTTTAAAGCCAGTATTGGACCATTGGACGTTATCTCAGTGTAGTTTGTTTTAAAATTTATATTCTTTAAACTCTGTTGGTTTATATGTCTATTAGCTTTTCTTCACTTCACAATATCTGCTGTAAACTGAAGTGACATTGGTTATGTTTATATAAAATTGTATATTTTGATTTAATTTAATTATTTTAAATAATTTGACGTGTAAATCCGTTTCAAGTGTCGAATTTGCGCACGTTTTTGGATTTCGTGAGTACTTAAAATAACTGACTAAATATTTTGCACGTATGTTATAAAAATATAAAAAACTGAATTCGTTATTTTTACAAAAAAGGCTCAAAATTTTACACATAACTGAACATAACCGAAATTAAAGCAAATAAAAAATAATTTGAATAACTTTATTTAAAAACATAACAGAAATTTCTGTAATTCAATCAAATGTTAAAGCTAAAGGATGGTTTATATTCATTATACATTGTTAAATATAGCACAAAGAATATTAAAAAGAAACATATCAACTTTTTATTTCAAAAAATAAGTTAATTGACATAATTTAATTAACTCAGCTTGTAGGGCTGTATTAAAGAAATCTATCGTTTCATTGTTTTATGTACGCTTACTATTAGTGAAAATACTAATTGCAGTTCTTTGGGGCTCTGTGAATAAGGGGCTAAAGTAAATAGATGTGAGATAAATAAAAAATAAGTAAATATTTTTGTTGTTGAACAATACAGTTTCACAATTACAAAATAGTTAAAATTATGGGATTAGACATACAGTTTTTATGACACACTATATTAAAAAATTGTCAAATAATAATAAAAAAAAAGGTAAAATATAGATAGTAAAAGTTTAAGTATTTTTGTAATAAATAAATAGATAATTTTTATTTGTTTTTTTTTTAAATTTAGATATGGCGTTTCTTGTTTGTTGAATGAGTAACTAACTTAAAAGGCGAAGTAGTTTCTGCTTTAGACACTCTTGACGACAAAAGTTTGTTTTCATATAACACTAAATTTATCTCCCATTTGTCGATTGGATTAGAGTCGGTAATTAAAATCGTGAAATTCCCTTTGAAAAAAGTGTGGAAATTCGTTATCTAAACATCGACCCGAAAGAGCGAGTGGCCATGAGTATTTACTTTTTTATGTGACTTTTTCGCTTTGGTAATTTCAATAAAACACGTCCCCTCTACAAAACCCAATATTCCGGGAAGAAACCCTCGTGACCAGCGACGCCTATAAAGTGGCAATAAACATAAATGTTTAAACGACATATGCAATATAATATTCCATGTATTCAAATTGAAAATTTCGCATGTGTGCCTGCCCATGTTCGATTCATTTTCCGGATGAGGTGCGGGTGTGGCAGCTTCACCGTTCTGCCGCCTGTGGGCGCTGCGCTCGCACAATCGACGTTTGTTTTGGTTCATTTTTGAAAATATGGGCGTGTACCACTACATAAACATCTAAGTAATTTCTAAGGTGTGACCCAACCAATCGATATAACCTCAATAACGACGCGCTGTATATTCACCGGAACACTCCGGTCTTCCTCCTGCACGACTCGTTAACTCTCCCGGAACCACCTCCTGCATGCAATTTCGTGGATAATTTAATACACAGCGCTAAAAACTTACCGTTTTATTACTAATTAGGCCTAATTTCCCAAGTCTTTTCTCACTAATAACTGGATATAAAATGTGGGGAAAACACTAACAAAATATAAATTCTTCTATTATTTTAAACAGTTCGTTTTAGTTTAACTTTTATTATTATTATTTATTTATTTATTACATAAGTTTTTCTGGTTTAGTCGATTTTGTATTTAACAACAACTTTTTGATTATTACTTTTTAAATATTAATGCACCACAATTTTCGTCCTGTGGAAAAATTGGAAAATAAAACCCTCTCAGCATGAAAAAATGAACGAAAACGACGTTTCTCTTGATCGTTTATTAAAAAATAATAATAATACATAAAAATACAACAAACAAACTCTGCTAATGGCATAAAAAATTCATTCAACTCAATAAAGCATAATCTAGGCTATGTTCTGTCTCATCAACCACTCCAAGCTTTTTTTGGGTGTATGTACAGCACTACTCTAAAAACGAAAACGCAAAAATAATCGTGTGTATACCTTAAAACTAACAACATCGTTTAAGATAATTTTAATAACTTGAGTGTAGAACCAAGATCAAAGATTCACAGCACACTTTCGATAAAATCACATAATTATTATAAGAGGTTTTAGAGCCACAACGTTAATTTGGTTAATTGAGCGATTGTTATGGTGTAACTACTTTGTTTAATAATGTATAACAATAAACGGGTGTGTGCACCATCCAAGATGTAGTTCGCGATCGGGCCACCTGGATACGAGGGCGCCAACGGTCCCTTCTCCAGAAGGATATATGTGGGACGCTCCAGGACAAGAGCGAATGCAATCGGAGATATTCGCATCCTTGCGTTGCGATTTTTATCATCCCTACGGACCGGTCCGTTTTTCGTCGTTTTTTTTTCAACGTTTATTGAGCCAAATTTATGCTACGGTTACAAATTAATTTTTTTTGTTGTTGCTCTTTAATGAAGAAGGGACTCGCTTATATACATTTGAAGGATTCTTACCATTTCATTTTTTTTTAATCTGCTTAATTTCCTTCTCTCTGGTTGTGCTTTATCAAGCTCTTCAGGCCAGGGGTGGTTCTACACTTAGTGAGAAACCAAAAAAACATTACTTTAAGTGGTTATATTGGGGCCACTTTAACGTAAGACACTTTCATAAAAAGGAAATAATGTTAGAGCACACCTTTTATTAAATATGTTATTCACTTGTAATACTTTTGCCAAAGCAGTATTTATTTTACCATCGAACACTTTATTTTTGATTGTAATTACTTTTTTTATTGTTTAGCTGTATGCACTTCCTTGTTTTTACTATTTTTTGTTTTGGGTTATATTTCTTGTTACATTTTCAATTATGCTTTAGCACAAGAGCGTTAGTGATGAGCGCTTTTTTCTTTCCCATGTCGCTCGCTCGCTTACTCGCTGGTCCTCAAGAACATCACGTCGATAACTTGAGAAGGCCTTGACCTATTTAGTTCAAGTTTTGTATATGGATTCTTTGTCAAATTCATGGATCTAAATTCGTTAATAGGCAACGTAGCTCGAAGGGTTGTAGGGGGTGCACACCCCACCTTCGTTATTACTTAACATAACACGACCAAGTTTGGTCAGTTTGTCAGAAACATCGAATGAAAGCAAACAAAAAACGAATCAAGATCAAATTGTTTAGCGCATGTGTTATTAGCTTTCAAGTTTCCAAGAAAAAAATAGAATTTTCTCGTAAATGATTCAAGATATCAAAACACGTATGCATTCCCCATTTCAATCTAGAAGGGTAGAATGAAAAATAGACATGAGCCTTATAATATAGCATAATTCATGACAAAATTTTTAAATTTTACATACTTGTCGTACAAATCGAATGTAAGCTACATGAAAAAGAAAATTTGACCTTAGATCATTCACGCATGCGTAATTGGCTATGAAAAATCCCGATTGAATAAACCTAATTTGTTCGAAAATGGTATGTCGCCTTAGTATCAGCTCTATACACAGACCTCGGCTCTGCCAAGCCATTTTAGGCCTTAGTGAGCAGACTGCAAAAACAGAAATCGTGAAGTGTTCTAAGGTTATTTTTGTGCATCTCTGTAATTTACAAGGGAAGTGCTTTAGGTTAACGATTGAATACGTCCAAAATATGTTTAAAAGATCGCTTTT
>QDEB01115816.1:0-20082 GCA_004193795.1 Asbolus verrucosus | reverse complement strand
CGTTTGACAACTTATCTTAGTTCTATCAACGGTACACTGTAAAAATGTAAAATTCCATAGCCAACTCAGCCCAGGTTTTTTTTTGAACGCATGATATAACGTCCTACCTCACAGTTGGAAAATAAAAAATGTATCAAACAAGTTCAGTAGTGGCACTAGTTATAACTGCCTTTCATTACATGACCAAAAAGATATCTTAAAACTTAACTTATTTTAACAAAAAATGACGATTTTTGTTAATAAAAAGAAAAAATGGTAGTAGAAAGTAACGATTATGAAAGTTGATAATAAAAATGTAAATATTTGTTTAATTATTTTAACAAAATTTCGAGTCTTTTTTTAATTTCCATAATATTGGAATCTTGTTAATTTTCTTTTACACTTATGTCTACGCGTCTTAAAATTCGTCCACATACATATTTTATAATTCTACCAACGATTGCGATTGTGTTTTGCAAACGATGGATCTTAAATTACCCCAGACGAAAAAATCCAAAAAAATTAAACTCTAATGCTAATTTATCTGAAAATTTTACCTCAGAAACCGTCAACATTCATCACATTTTCACTTACCAATTTGTGGATTTTCTTCTTAATAACTTCAACTCTTCTATAATTTGAGCTTAAAAGTAGTAAAACTGCTTTTGATCGAATAATTTCATTAAAATGATTCATTCAATCAGTTTTTGATTTACTGGTGGTATTTACTTCGTCGCTTGATTTTGCTTCCGTTCAGTGTCAAAAAATAAATTATAACATTAAAGTTACTTTCTAATGTATATTTTTGTGCAGTGTTTGATTAGAATTTGACTGAATATAATCAATGAAAATTTTCATCATTATTGAATATTATACAAATTGAATAAACTGTACGTCATTTTTTATTAGTAGTGAAAGAAGAAACTTACATATACATTTACATAGAAGAGTCAATAAAAAAAGAGGTAAACCGGGTTTTGTTGACAGACATTATTTTCAATAGAATGACACTGAAAATATTGTTCGAATAAATAAGAATTTCAATCAGAGGAAAATAAAGAATGCCTATTTTTATTATCGTCGTTGTTGTTATAATGTTAAAACAATTTTTCTTGTTATTTTTTGAGCTTATCATTTATCACCTGTGCAGTTACGATGTGTAAAATAATGTTGAAAAGTAGATGAAGTTTGTTCAACATCTTCCGCTCAGTTTCAGTGAAACCTTGCTCTGCTTACAAGAAGTTTCAATTTTTTACCTGCATCGATCAAGGTTTCCTAATCCGTTGAAGTCTGATCAGTTTTATCTCTTTTAGCAAACCGTAAAATAAGTAATATCCAATCCAAAAGAATTCCTGTTATTTTTAACATCCTATTACCTAACATGAAGATCTGTAAGCAACATATTTAAAATATGTAGAAGAATTAACGTAAATATTTTCATTGTTTGTTCGATAAATTCTTCAGCTTTTAATTTATGGATTTTCAGTTTTTTTTTCAAAATGAGAAAAGCTCGAAAATTTCATTAAATTGTTTCTATGTGCTCTACACTAAAATCTTGTGACTGATGTCTTACGAACACGAGTATTAGAAATAGAAGCGACAAGATTTTGAAAATGACGGGAACCTACCTATTGACAATAGGCAAATCGTGAAAAGTGCTAACAGGTAGATGGAGAGTTTGAGCAAAGTAGTCGTTTTTTGGTAATTTCAGGTGGTGTTAACTACGTAGATGATTACAAATGAAGGCTAGTAGTTAGTCTGGTATGTAAATATTTGTCCAAGAGGTAGAATCGCGCGAGGTGCGTGTCCGTGTAAAGTGGACCGGGCCGGGCGAGTTTGGCAGTTGTTCCAGAGACTCAATGGGTAGGTAGACGAAGGTGAGATAATGAGCTTGAGATGAAAATAGAAAATTTCACGTAGGCAAGACGAAGACAGAGTTTTAGGAATTCCACCCGCTGTATCTTGTTAAGTCATCTCGGCTCACGATCGAGGAGAAGCCAGATTTACGCCCACCTAACTCGCCCAGTTTACACTAGGACACTGTACAAAGATTTCTCTTCACAACACGCACACATGTTGAACTTATTCGACTTTCCCCGGATTCCTCGGAAAAATTTCATCCGCCCCCTTCTGGAAAAATTCACGCATACGCCACTGACATCTAATAGAATTGTCAATTCGTATAAATAAAACGGTGCGGCTTATAAATCGTTTATACAAGCAATTGGCCTGAAGGCGTTTACAACAATAATTAAATAAATGCTAATCAAGAAACGAGTATTCATGGTTGTCTACTCATTATTTAAGCTAGTAATTAATTCGAAATCCAGAATCGTATCAAGCTTGGGACGAGGAACTGCAAAAACTTTATTTATTGGAGTTCGTCGTAAAATCACCGGAAATGCTTCACGGACAAACTGAATTTTATGTTCTTTTTGCGTCAGCTGTGTTTATTATTAATTCATGTTTATTATGACATCTTTCAATTAAACTTATCGTAAATTTCGGTCTTTTATTAATCAAGACGTGAATAAAATAATTATGTTGTTTTGCGGGAATATTAAACAAGCAATAAACAAGGGCAAATGAGTAACTTTTTGCGAATACAAGACGTTTCTTTGTCGGCATTACACGTGACATTTTAAGTGAGAACGTGACCAGAATCTCTTCGGGACCTCCTAGAATAAGAAGTTTAACTCTTTGCAAATGACGAATTTTTTGGAAATACCCGTTAACTAGTTCACCAATAAAATGCGCAGTAAACTAGCAATGGCTATTATCATAATTAAGAAGGTATGTATCAAAAGCATGAATCTATCTCACGATAGTGTTAAAACATAAGGCTAACTATCCACATGATGTGATAAATAATACATACCTATATGTACATTATTATTAATTTTAGACAATTTACAAATCAAGAATACTGAAAACGTCGATTTATTGTTTTTTTTTTTTAGATTTTGTGTGAATTTAGTTTCAACAAAAAAAATTAATTAATAAACATTTTATTGTTACTTTTGTAGATAATTTTATTTTGTTTTCATTTGCCTTTCTGAAAATTCGCCCTTCATATATCGAATTATCATTGTCAAGAAAACGCCATATAGGAGCGTGATTTTGAAATTGTGTCGCTTGCTCATTATAATTATAATTGCTATAATTATTACCGGATAGCAAATCTGATTTCTATTTTAAATAACTAAATTATGCTTTAAATCATTTTTTGTTTGACAAACTCTAAGATTGTCATAATAATCAAAAAAGAAATCCTTGCTAAATTATTGAGTTATTTTTAAATGCTTGTTATCAATTGTTTTTTCGAGAGTAGTAATAGACAACGATATTTAGTTATAATTTACTATTACTTTCATATTTCTTGGATATAACCGTAAAGAATAGATAACCAGTAAAACATTTAATACACTTTTAAGTGCTGCGTGATTTAAACATTGCATTGTGTTTTGAATGCATTTTATTTGTTTGATGAATGTTACCACTTCGTTCCATTTGATTCTGCAAAAGCAGTAAAAATATTGATTAAGAAATGACACGTTCAAAGCACTTCTCAATGCAAGATTAGTTTGATCATATTGTTAAAACGAGTGCAGTAGACTTGAATGTATATAAAGGCGTCTGATTAAGACAATCGTCAAGTTAAATGTAACGCAGCAACAAAGTATCAATAAATACTTTTTAAATTGTAAAGTTACCTAAATTAAATATCTAATTTAAGAACCCAGAATATTTATAAATTTTATTACAGCGTGTTGTCGAAAGTTTTAATTAAAGATTGTTTTTCTCAATAAAATGAGAAAATAACAATCTTTTTTGGGTGCAACAAAGAAGAATAGAATTTATTTTGATTTAAGAACAAAAAGGTTGCTTTTTCCTAATATTTCCCACTTATTTATTAATTATTATATAGTTTAGGGGTCGTTGTTAATTATTGTATAAAAAATTTAATTTTATTTCTATAACAATCTATTTATCTCTTCTTGTAGCTGTTATTCACGAAAGACTTCTTTCAAGTTTTGGTTCTCAAAATTTTTCTACAACTTTAAGTTATTATAATCGTGCAATATGATCATGAGCTGGGGTCACATCATTTATTTATTTAGCTAATGTAAGGTAGTAATAATTATTTATTGTTCTCTATCCAAATTAACATAAACTGATTTTTGCATGTATTTGTTACGTTGCATATTTACACAGATTTGTGTTTCATTTTAACACAAAGCTTGTATTAGCGCTAATGATTGAGTGGATTTAGTAGAGTAGTATGATAAAAATATTGTTATCTTGATTAATTAACTTTTTTGTTATTTTGTGTTAGTGATCTGTCCACTTTATTTTTAATCGGAAGATAGGCAACACAAAGTACACAACCGTAAGATAAGTAATCTAATATTGCCCACATATGCCACCGCAATACTTTCTCCACTACGAAGGACGTTTCATGTCCTAAATTGTACCTGTTGGTGTTTGTTTACACAATAAATTTTTAGATGATAATGTATCTTCTTATTTAAGTTAATGCGAAGTTAAATGGGAACAAAAAATATAACAAAAATAATTACTAATATAACGGCATGTGATCAAAAAAATCTTTTTTTTTTAAAGTGTCAAAAATAAGAAAATTTACTGGTAGTAAAGATTATTTTATATTTTATATTTTACATCTTACATTTTTGGACTAAATTATTTTATATAAACTGTAGCAAACGTGCTTTAAATCCAAGTTCAGATAGAAAAATATTTTTTACTGTAATGGCGATCATGTCTACTATCCCAATTTATGTTGAAGGAAGTCAATTTTACACCCTAAATTATTTATTTATGTACAGTGTGGTGCAATACAATATACATACAAAAAATTACATTGTATCGCATAGGTAGCCTCAAACAAAACATCTTGCATTATTCAAAAATTGTGTTTCTGTAACAATTTTGAAAAAAGTTAAAAACGTCTTATTGTTGTTTGCATGAATATATTTAATATCTATATCTGAAATGGGTGTAACGTTACAACAGCACTTTTTTTACATGTAATGTGCTATAGGTAAAGCATAGCGTGCAATAACTATGATTGATGTTATAACATGACACAAGAATATAGGCGCGGACAATTATTGACCGTACACAGTTATTAAAATACACACACACACAATCTAAAAGTATACTTTATTTTCTTCAATTACTCAAAAAAGTCTAAGAACTTGTTATAAAATATAAGAATAAGCTTATATCTATAAGTATCGATATAATCTGCGTAAAAAATACGTAATCTTTAATAATATAACAATTTTTTTTTATTTGTAATTATAATAAATTTGTGTTCTAACGTCTGTGGACATTTCGTATTTAATTAATATTTTAAAAATAATAAACCTAACATAACAAAAAAATCTTGAAATCAATTTTATTGTTGCAGTGTTGAAATTTTTATAATTATGCGGTGGAGTGTTTGCTACGTTTGCTCGTTATTATTTACTATTTATACACTTTTTAGTATTAAAGTTTGATATTTAATTTAATTGGGACCTGGGGACCTACTATATTTCCGCCCAGATGTTGTCTAAACTTTTAAAATATTTTTTTTACTATAACTAGTTGGTTTTGTATTATCCATCCAAAGTAAAAAATGTGTCACTAGGGTTTTGTGGTACATTTGTTTTAATTATGCCTGAATGGATAACAGGTATTTCATTTCAAGTATAATACGTGGATTATAAGCTATTACAGATGTCAAACGGGTAATCACTTTTAATGAAGTAAATTATCTTATCTTCTTAATTTAAATTTATTTAACAGCCAGAAGTATATACCACGTTACTATTGGTACAGGCTGTTACAAAATTCTACAAATCGGTGTCCTTCGAGGCATTAAAGATTAATCGTTAATCTTATTAAGACATTTTTACGAAAACAATATCTGTAGATAAGGGTAAAATATAAAAATAACCTTCAATAAAAATTAATACACAATATAATCATTATGAAAGCAAAAAAAGGTTATAAAACGAATAGTTATAACAAATACGTTGTATCATGTAGTAATTGTGTACATTTCATTTAAATTATGGAATGCCAAAAAAATAATCCAAAACAAAAAAACTATTTTTTGTAAACATAACTTTCCGCACCTCCACGTCCGAAACCGCCCGGACCAAAGAGTGCAGCATAGCAAGGTTGGTTGCAGTAAGGTTTGCCCTCGTGTTCAGCATGAGACCCAGGAGTCAACGTCTTGCTGCATTTTTCACATCGTAAACACGCAGAGTGCCAATCTTTCCCCAATGATGTTTTGCGTTCAGCTAAAAAAGAGTGAATTTATCATCACAGTGACGAAATAACATAAAAGACTGTTACAAAATAGTAAATATATTAGTAAGTGCTATAATTATCCATTACGGTGCAAAGGTGTGGACGTCAAAGTCATATTATCTTTATTGTTATTTACTCAGTAAATAAATTTGATATTGCAGCAACTCCCAATATGTGGTAGGAACGAGAAAGAGTTTTTCCAATGGTGTGCGAAAAAGCGTACTTGTTAAACGATTTCCGCATTAACAATTCGCTTGTGTATGGGCTCGGGACATCCATTAGTTAATTACCCCCTGATTACGTTGAACCTTCACTCACACCCTACTCTATTGTTGTTTTAGATTTCATTTATTTTGTTGTTGCTCTAATGCTCTGATGTACTAATGCTGATTGCAGAGTGGTCGACAGTTTTGTACTTCCCAGAGAAAATCACAATCAATATTAGGCACGTCCGCTTTTGCCAGAAAATTATCGCAGCTGCGCCAAAGGAAAACATAGTTGTCCTTGTATTAAGGACACGTGCATATTAAAACTTTTTTACTGATAATACATATTTCCGTTACGATAACATTTATACGAAGCACACTTTTTATTTCTTGTTGGAAGTACCACCAAAGTCAGCTCTGTTTTAGAAAAACAGGTATCAGTACCTATTATATTAAAATTCAAAACCAATTTTGAAAAAGTCTGTATGGAGGTCAAAGAAAAGAGACACACAGTAAGAAAAGGAAGTAAATATTACGTATGATGTATACAAATTATTACGTCAACATTTTTTAAATGTGAAAGCAAAGCGTTACTCATCTTTAATCAATACTGAAGACCACAAATGTTAAATATTGGACGGATAATTTTTCAAACTTTTGTAGGGGAGACGAAAATAAATTAATCACATGAAGTCATCGTTATTTAAGTTGTAGCTGTCATCACAAATTAATTTTTTTATCGTAAGTACTATGAGTATCTACAGATTCAAAATGTAATTTAGGTGAATTCTGCAAAGTTTTTTATTTAAGGCTGAATTAAAAGATTAAGATACACATTAAAAAATTGAAATAAAAAGAACAATTTTTTATTGTGGAAATTTTGGTAAACAAATATACATTCCACTACAATGATATTTATAAAGTGAATGTAGAAAGAAAAATTGAGAATGTTAAAAAAAAATAGAACCCTACAAAGAATGTGATTATTTTTAAGTAAGGGTTCTAACAAAAATAAAAATTTTTGGCATTTTATATTATTTTTATCATAGGCAACCAATAATCCCATAAGGATTATTAACTGATAGATGTAACTGATAGATCCACTGATTAAATATTTGTGTTTTTCTCTTGTTCTATATTTAATCATGAAATTATTGAAAATTGTTAACAACAGTGCCACAGATCGATCCACATGGGTTCTAAATTAAAACAAAGATAAACATACCAAAATAAACAGGTTTATCACACTTGGGACAATTGGGCATTTTGCTGTGAGAGGACTACTTCCAAGCTCGACTTTCACACTCTATCTGCTCAACGATACTAAACGAGTAACAAACGCAGGTTTTACTTTAACTGGTATTCGATTTCATTCGGAGCCCGATGTAAATATGATGTAATTTCACTTGTATATGTATGTACTTTTTATATATAGCATGTCCTCATGTGGATTCTTATTACACACTTTTGCAGGTGTTAATAGTAACATAAAATACAATTGCCTCTAGAAATTAATTTAACTGTCAGTTAAAATTTAAATTAATTCGTTTCGCGCCAGTTATTTTCATATTTATAATTCATTAGAATATTATGGTACGAACAATGAATAATAAAGAAGATTACAGCCAATTGTTTACTTTAATATAGTTTTATACATATACCACATGATTGTTAATAATTAAATGCAATTGGAAATTTTTCCTTTATATACTTACTCAAATTCAGGCCTCGAATTCAAATGACTGTTATTTTTTTTAGTTAAAAATATAAAATAATAACAATAATATGACTTTTTCTAAAAGTGCAGTAACTGCTTTCGGTAAAATACCCTGTTATTTTAATATGAATGGACGTGAAAGGGAAGTCTCAGTATAATTTTGTTAATGAAAGAAATTGAATGTGTGGGTGTCTTATTAGTTATTAAATGAACATGACTCACTTTTGTATTTGACTCACAGGTTTTTTCTGCTAGTTATGTCATAACAACGATCACAATACATTGAAGAAAGGCCCTATATAGACATAAATATTTATAAACCGAGTCTGTATAACTTCGATTCACGTATCTTTTTTTTAAGTATCAGTTAAGTTCGATGTACACCATTTTAGTAAAATTACGATTCACACTTAAGATTACAATTACTTTATCTTGTAAACCTACCTTTGATATTAAGGTGAAAGCAGAGTGGTAGTACTCTCCACTTAGGAAATTATTTATTATTTATTGTTCTCATTTGTCATCGTGTTTAGCGGTGTATTATTTCAGAACGAAGAAAAAATTCAGAAAACATGTCTATGGGAAATATTTTTGAAAATGTTTCGTTATAATCTACGAGTACATTTGGGTTAAATTTTGTGAAGGCGAAAGCCTTTGTAAATTCTATAATTATAAACATAAAACCGAATCAGAATCAGGATAAGTTTTTGAAGTCAATAAAAATAAATAAAAAAGGAAAAATAAAAAAATGCTTTATTCAAATATACAGATCGGGAATCCGTGATAAAATTTATTTTTGGTGGATGACTGAAGAAATTAATTTTTTAAATGTTAATAAAAAAGCTAAAAGGTTGTAACTGATAATAAAGTTGTGGAAGTAATTAAAATATAAATGAAAGAAAAAGTTGCGAATATACGTTCGGTAAAAAAAGATAAAGAAAAAGCAAAACAGAGATTAAGACGGTTAAAATAAAAGGGGAATTGTGAGACTTTTAAGATTGGTTGAAAAGTTATTGTGAATTACCCAACAAATATTTGAAAAAAAGATCTAAAAAACGCAAGGAATAAAATAAAACGATAACCGAAAGACAGCAGAAAAATGATATAAGATACGCACCAACTTGGATTTAATAGAAAATAAGAAAACTTTTCTTGTTAAAAATTGTATTACTTTGTAACTTTTTTTTAAACGTCGTTTTTCGTGATTTTATATGTTCTGTAAGAAAATTGCAATGTGAGTCAGAAATAGACGTGAACCTCTATCAATCCACGACCGTAAAAATACTTTTATTTTGTTTATTTTAACTTTAAAATAGAGCTATTTTAAATATCACTAATGTATTTAAAAATGTTTATCAGGTTAATATAAAAATATAAATAAAGTGATATACTATTTTCAGTTATATGAACAAGTTCGCTCATGAGTTTCTATGTTGATGCATCGTATCAAGCCCGAAATGACGAACACTTCTGATAGCATTATTTGGTTATAGTCCTGCTGAACAATACATGTGGTGGTGATAAATAGCTGTGAAAATAGTGAATCTTTGTGTCTATTGTCGACGATAAAATTGATTGGTCACAAGATGAAAGCACGACTTGCCTCAGCTGACTTTATTTTTGACCCCTCTATAAACAATGATACTTAATCTTGCGCTCTAGATTACGATCTCACACCCAAAATATGTATTTAAATTAAATAATGAAGAAGGTAGGTACTAAAATGATGCTAAATCTCAAATTTGTTTTTAACCTACACTTTATAATAAAATGAATACGTTTATGTTAAAATATATTATATTTTAAATAAAAATAAATAAATATGGGTTAAATAGTTTAAGACGATTGTTGTCCTTACTGTTGCACCTCTTGGAAACTAGTGCGTCCATATTTGGTTAGTGTTCTCCAGTTTTTGACTGATCGCCTCCTATATTGAGGCTTTTAACAGCTTGTACAGATATTCTACTACAATCCCCAGCCATTGGAGTGTCTCTTTTCTTTGGACATGGACAACGACAACAAACTGGCGTCATCTGATCCCTCTTCCCGTTTTTATCACTTCTAGCTGAAGGTAAGTTTTGTATCACTTCTTCTTTATGATCATCTGTTGTTTCAGTTTTCTTCTCTTTAACAGTCTCGGATTCTTCACTTGCTTTTTCCTGTGGTTTGTTTTTAATAAATTTGATCGGACAGTTCCATATAAATATACTGCCAGAAGCACTTGCTGTAATAATGTATTTTTGATCTGGACTGAATTGGGCTGATGTAATAACTGCAGAATGCCCCATTCCGACATGAGTGGTTATACCTAGCAAAGGTAACAGGGTTATTAATTTTCCATAACGATAACAATAGGCTACCTTCTTGATAGTTCCATAATTTAACAATTTGGTCATTTCCTCCAGTTACAAAGACGCTACCATCTTGAGATATGTCGAGAGTGTTAATGGCACCTGACTGAGAGCCTTCTATTTCTCGTACCAAACTGCCATCGAGTACTTCCCAATAAGAAAGTTTTCGATCGGAACCGCCGGTTAGGATTTGGAGATCTGTTGGATAATATCGTGCACACATGAAGAGCGTGGTTCCAAAAAGTATCTGTCGACGACACTGTCGCACCAAATCCCAGATTATGCAAGTACCATCCGTGCTAGCACTAACTGCTTCTGTACCAGCTTTGTTTATATCAATGGCGGACACTGGAGCGTTATGTTCAGTTAAATTACACACTAACTGTTGACGATAAGGTGTTACCGACCAAATGCGAACCTAAAATATAAAAAACTTTTGTTTTTTTTTTAGTTAATGATTATGAAATACTAAACTTGGCCTTCGCATCCTCCACTCAACAAAATATCTCCTTCATGCGTTGTTGCTAGGGCCGATACTCCCTTGTTATGTGCGTTTAAGATGGCATAGATCAATTTTCCAGTTAAAGGCGTGAAGGATCTGATGATTCCGTCGTTCCAAGCTGTTAGAATCGATTTACCGTCATGAGAGAATATGACACTGGAAGCGCTGAAGTTTTGTACTCGAATTCGAAGCAGTTCTTGGAGTGTTTTCATCGACCACACTCGAACACTGTTCTTGCCTGCAGTTGCGAAAACTTCAGAGAAATCACTGAAAATAAGATTTAAATTTACATTAATCGATTTGCAACGGTAGGATCGAGTTTACTAAGGAAATGCCAAGTCATAAATTGTGGAAATATGGCAAGTTATAATGAGCTCAACGTCAAATGTTTTCATGTCTATTGTATAAACTTCACTTTGAGAAGTGGCTGCTAAAATCAAAGTGTCGTTGTTCATTAATCGTAAGGAAGTTACTGCTCCAAAAACATTGGTTGTTTTCAGCTAGAACAAGAACAAGAAAAAAGTTTGATGAAGAAGTAGATTCTATGCGAAATTTACAATTTTGAGCGCCGGAATGGAAGGAATTTTTATTCCAAAATCCAGCTTATGAGATATTTCAGCTTTGGTTTCTTCGACTAGTTCGATGGTGCCATCTCCGGCGCCTATCAGAAGTGGTCCTGCGAATAGGCGTCTGATCGACTTCACTCCCAGACTGTATAGATCGACTTTTCCCACTGGTAGCTTCTTTTTGCTTATCCTTGTGAAACATCCCACAATTATAGGAAGTTTAATAGGCATTAAAATGTCAATGTCATGGTGGTAGTTCAATTTGATTTTTAGAATGTCTCCAGTGGCAGTACCGCAATAGCATATCTCATCACGCTCGTTGACATCCATGCAAAGAACACTTCTTTTCAGTTTTCCAGTGCTGACATCTAAACCGTTTACCTTCCTCGCTTCTTTATTCACACTCCAAACAGCTAAATGATTGTCACCAGCCGTCATAAAGCAAGGGCTACGCCTGTTCATGCTCAAAAGAGTCGAAGCCTCTCCCTGGATCCCATGAGCGACTGTGGTGCCACATACCACTTGACCTCGTGCCAAATCCCACACTATCACAGAACCACAGTCGCGGCCACCTAATGAGAAGAGGTAGGCATCATTACTGGAAAACGATACTGCCTCTACGCGGACTTTATGAAGTTCGTGCCGAGAAAGGATGCGACGTGTTTCAAAATCCCACACGATGACGCGTGCCTGTGTTTTAACCAAACTGTTAAATCGTTACTTGATTTGTTTTTAGAGCACCTTGAATCCGATGTGATTAATCTGCCCGCTGGCTATGTATTTTCCAGATCTGGACACATCAATCGCTGATACCGTGTTTGTATGACCAGACAAGAAATATTGAACTTTCGTATGTACCTCATGGATGGTTACTTTATTCCCAAGTGGATATATAAAGTGCTTCCCATCCGGATGGATGATAAGACCGTTTATTGTGGTTCCTACAATTTAGTAAAGAAGAAGTTATTAGCAGTAAAATTTCTATCTTACCATCAAATCCGATAATTCCCTTAATTTCTAAATCTTCTACATTGCCACTCAATAAATCGTCTTTTTCGTTGGACATTTTAAACTGTTTGTTTTGACTGAAAATGTGTGAAATGTGACAGTAATGTTGTTATGGAAAACACGCTTAAAAGTATCGGGTGTTTGGTCAATACTGTGGACGGTAGTGGCGATTATTACTAGGGGCGAGGATCTTTAATTTACATATCTTGTTTTAAATCAGTTTTTGAATTAAAACATGTTTTATTATAAATAATCCCATAATTTAAAAATTGTCGCATTTAATTAATTAATTGTTTTATTTAATGTTTTTTTTCCGTTAATTTATGAGTAATAATGATCACAATAGTGCATGACGCAGCCAGTCAGTTCAGTAATCACAGCAGAAGAATATCTATATCCAACGTAAATAACTATGACAAGTCCGGTCATAAATAGTTGCATGAGGGAACACCTTCAAATAAATTTTTATTTGTTATAATTATCTACGTAGTATAATTGTTTTAAACAGCTCTGTCGCCAATCTTATCAATTATCTTATTTTTTATCAATGATTAATAAAATATTCTTTACTAGTATTTGCTGGGATCATGAAGAAAGTTTTACCTGTGCTTTTTCTTATTTGCTTTTGCAAAACCGCAACTGCCTTATTGTGTTACACTTGTTCGGTGGGAGAGCAAGATGTGGATACAACTTGTATCGATGATCCCGTCAAAGGAGCTACTAAAACCAACTGTAATAAGAAATACTGCACGACAATAAGACAAGAATATAAGGTAAATGTTGGATTATAGTACCTACTAAATGTTTTAATACTGTTTCTGTTAGGACCCCCAAAACAAAGTAGCATCGATGTACAGAGGTTGTGAAGATGAGCCGATACATATGAACGAAATTATTGAAGATGCCACTTACAGAATTTATTACACAGCTTGTACAGAAACACTGTGTAATGGTGGTAGCGGAAAAGCTGCTGATGGTGGAACAGGCGGTGGAAGTTTAGGTGATAAAAGTACTCTTTTAGTTCCGGGGATAGGAAGCGGATCCACGCTACAGATGTCTGTTTCACTAATTATATTGCTTCTAGTAATAGCACATTTGATTTGATTTTTTAATAAAAATGTATTTATTGTGTGATTGTTAAGTTTACTGGAAAATAAAATTTTTGTGATTACTCAACACCAACCAATAAATATCTCCTATTTTTCAAATTTATCCAGTCACAATAAACTTTCAACGAAGAGCCTAGTTGTCCCAGTGATTAGTTGAGTTGGTTGATGACAAAATAAGCAAAATGTCAAAGTTTTCAAAGTGAATGAAGTGAACGAAACCTCGGCAAAAAGTGTACCAAAGAACAAATTCAAATTCAAATTCAACGCTCTTTATAGGGTACATTTATTCTTAAAAATACAACAACAATTTTTAATGTTGCCAAATGGGGGTACTTAAGAACCCTCCTAGTATACATTTGTTAAGTACATATCCGAGCCTATTTGGTAATAAATGAACAAATAATAACAATAATATATAGAGACAGGTTCTCGAATTTTGCAAGGCCAGAAAATATAAAATCAATGAATTAACAGAACTGCTGTAGTTGAACGTTGCTTTAACCGACCGGGCATTTAACACGAAAAAACAAGATGGACAGAATGCAAAGAGAATGTAGTTAAGACCTCGTGGAATAACATTGCAAAGCAATAAAGCAAGAAAAATTTTACAAAGATTTGATGATTTGATTCTGTTAATGATATTGTTTTTAAATCATTAAGGGATACCCGTAATTCCAAGCGATGGGTATTACAAATAAATCCAGAAAGGTTAGTACAGCTTAGTCGTTGGAAGAACACAAAAAATTGTAAATTTACAGGAAGAAGATAATTCAAAAGTTTTTTAAAAAAATTATCGCTTCTTTAGAACCAGCTTGGCGTAGACTGGGCAGAAGCACAAAAATGTGCAGATACCAAAATCTTTGTCTTATTAGAATATTCAAAAAGCTTTTGTCGAAAAGTTCACCAAATATAACTACCGACAGACTTTTGATGAATGTACATCCAAACTAGAAGCAAGGTATTTGGTAGAAGAATACACCTACTGGACCTAACTTAATTGCGAAATGGACAAAAATTTTTGTCGAAACGATTAGTTTGAATACAAACGAATTGAAAATATCAAACCGTTCTCATCGAGCAACCAAATGTAGAACTGGTGAAGATCAGATCCAATAACTGGACACGCTGCAGCAATTCGTTTAAGTCATGTCTTTAAATGAACAAAGAAGACTCGAAGACTGTACTAAATTAATCTCAAGTATCAGAGATGAAAATAACATTGTTAATCGAAATCCAGCAGTGTCCTTCTTTTGTGAAAATAAAGCAAACATTATTTATAACAATTATGCTCTAAATAATTACTATTTTAATACAAATAACTGAAGTTATATCGTTGAATAAATCTTTCCAAATACCAAATGCCATTCAGATGAAAATTTTTTTGGAGAATATTTTATTGTTGCCATAAAAATTACTGCAAATGTCATTCAACAAAACCACTGTGTTGTGAGACAAAAATTTTTTTCAGATAAACTATTTAACAATATTTTCCAAAATAATGATCATGTTTCTTATCTTAATATTCCAATAAGAAAACATGATGTTGCAAGGAGTTTGATAAACGTCACTCATGATAATACAGAAAGTGGTAAAAATTAGATTAGATATTAAAAATCGAAAGGCCTCATTTCACAAACACTATATGTAGCATTAAATTGAATCGATTACATCTAAAGGATTAAAATTATAGAAATTGAGTATCGATATAAGTATTGCAGGAAATAATTCTTTTATTACGTTTCACAGAATTAGTACAAACAATAGTGCCAGTTTCATACAATGGATCAACCGTTACATTATTACCCACTTATAAAGATATCCGTAAAATTTGACTGCGTGTGTAAATTGTTGCCGTATGTTACGTAAGAATTTCATTCCACTGGACTAACTTTTAATGTTCATTTATTATTAAATTTTAATGAAATTTAGATTACTAAATATACCAAGCGCAGAATGAGAAACAAGAAAAAATGCATAAGAAGATAACAGGTAAAAGAAGTTGATGGTTCCAGACAATTCGTAATCAGTAATCATGAACTGAAGTATAATCTAGTGAAACCTGCCATTACCTTAGCTTTACAGATTTCGGAGTTTTCTATCTCAAACTAATTTGATCATCTTATATATCAGTTTTTAAAAATTGGCGCGTTTTAGGTGCCATCTATGAGTAGACTTCGAAAATTCATAATTTTAGTTACAGTGTGTGTTACAACATGTAAAAACTGCGCATGTGAGAGAGTTTGAAATTACAACGAGTTTCCACTTTACAAAAGTTGGTTATTGTGGGGTTAAATCAGTTTAAATAATTAATTTTGGGAAAATAGAATTTTCGTTTTAACACAGATTACTAAGAGAAATATTCTGCTTTCGATGAAAATGGATAACGAAGAGATGACGGTATTTTGTGACAGTTCGTTTAAGTTTAAAAAAAGCTAATTTTTTGTTTATCCCTAAATTTTTAGACCCTGAAAGTCGAGTTGGAATTTTGTTTCGAAAAGAGGCGCAAAGAAACATTTAAATCGTGGGTTTTTAACGACAAAGTAAATTGTAGTGCAGCTAAGGTAATTACAGTAACAGCAACCCTAAAGTATATTAATTTTTTTACAATTCCAGTTGGCTGAAGCGGGTTTTATTTTTATAGGAAACAGACACGAACCTGATTCTGTGAAATGTTTTCTGTGTGATAAGCACCTGGATAGTTGGGATGAAGATGATGACCCTTGGACCGAACATTTAAAACACTCTCCAGGATGCTCATTTGTCAAATTGGATAAACCAGAAAAGACCCTCACATTAATGGAGTTTATCAACATAAGAAATGAATTAATTGAAAATATTTTTAAGAAAATTTTTAAGAGTAGGAAAGATCAAGTGGATGAACTGATTGATGAATGTGTGGATCTCTTGAGCACTTTAAAATGAGTGTATATTTTTTTATAAATATATATACATATATAGCTTATTTTTTTTATATAATTGTATCAGTTTTATCATTCAATATCTCATTTCCTGTCCAACAATCAATAAAACATCCTGCATTCACTGCCAGAGTTGATTGCGATCATGAAGAGAGTGCTAATTGTAGTTTTTCTTATTTGCTTTTGCAAGGCAGCAGTAGCCTTGTGGTGTTATACATGTTCAGTGGGTGAAGAAGATGTAGATACTGCTTGCATCTACCATCCTGAACAAGTCACCAAAACTGATTGTAATAAAAAATATTGTACTATAGTACGGCAAGAATATAAGGTAATTAGCATATTAGATTATCATTTTGCTTAATACAAATTTTATTAGAACCCTCCAGAGAAGATAGCATCAATGTTCCGGGGTTGTCAAGATTATCCACTCTTCATAAATAATACAATTGAAGATGCAACTTACAGAATTTATTATACAGCTTGTCAAGATGAGTTGTGCAATGATGGTAGTGGGAAGCTCCCAATAAAGGTTGATGAATAGAAAATTGACTACGCTTGCACAAATTTGTCCATGCTTAATTATATTGTTTTTAGTAATATTACATTTGGTTATGAAAATATTTATTGTGAAAAACAACTTCATTGAAAATACAAATATCTGTATAACAATAATAATGTTCGAAAACTTCAGCAAGTCTTAATATTTATACTTGAAATCAACTTTAAGTAAATATTTAACGTTAACTTGTGCCACATCATAAACAATATACTCATTATAAAGCAAAGATGACTGGAATTCCTTATTAGTCATGCCTTTTCCGACTGGAACTTCAATTCCGTCAATAGCTTTGGTTGCTTTCGGATCAGGTTCAGTCCTACCTACACCTTTGGTGCTGTGCTTTCCTTTTGGTAACTTTTCCACATACTCTGCTTGAGTTCTTTCATACATCTAAAAACACAAAATATTGGTGGAGCTGTTAAGCAGTCAACAAAAATCTTACATTTCCCAGAGCTACATCACACAGTAAAAGCAATCCTGTGGAATTCGAAGGTGTCGTGCAACAGTAATTTGCCGATTTGGACACCATGTCGGCAAAATAAATACCTTTGCCAAACATGTAACCCGTAACGGGGGCTTCGGGAGGGGCAATTCGCAAGCCTTGGGCCAAAATGCCCGCGAAATTGGTTGTGCGCGAACCGTGCCACAGCAGTTTGTGGTTGTGGAGTTTTTTGAATGGTTTGAATCTTTTTTCTTCTCCTTCTCGTTTGATCGTGAACACATCCTTGATCTGAAGTTTGTAACTGCTGTGAGTTTCTGCGTGGGTATTTTTAACGTACTGTTTGATAAGTTTGTATTCTTCGCTTTCAGGACTCAAAACGTCGATTTCAGTCTTCAGCTGGTTGTAATAACTGTCAACGGTGTGCTCGGATCCGCTTGATTTCATCAGGTTGTAGGCTATCTCGAGTTCCATTAAGCTGTCTAGCATCTCCACTTTTTGCTGCAAATTAAAATTCATTTTTAAAATAATTAGCCTTGCGCCATCACAATAATTTTATATTATACCATGTTTTGAACTTTCCATGATGAATATTGTCAAACGGGGTGAAGTGGCAATATTCATTATCAAAATGAGCACCAGAATGCGCAATTTTGATCCTACCATTGTTATTATTCCAGTTGTACATATTTTATTGAGCATTCAAATATATGTATTTGAAAGGATCTCAAAATGGAATCTGTCAACTGCTAAATATAGAAAAATAACAAGCAATAATGATTTCTTATCTGCGATTAATATCTTAATAATTTAACAAGTAAACAGGATGTTGCAAAACTATTGCATTACAAAATGTCTGCGTAGTTACAAAACCGTATCTTAAAAAATATGTACATGCAACGTTAGTGCAAAGGATCAATGAAGAACCTGATTGCAGCGGTCTATGCGCATATTCTGTATGTCTTTGATGATTCAGTATTCAATTTGAGTAATTAGTTTTCACAATAAAATGCCACTGAATACCAAAAAAAATTGAGAATAATTAACGTTTAATAAAACTGACAAAACATGTTTGGAATGTTTCTCATTATTTTCTAAACATAACACAGGTCTTTTCATGTTTTCAAATACTCTGACAAGCATATCAGGTGTGATGTGTTCCATTTTTCCGGTGATGGCATTTTGTAAAACTTTCAAATTTGGGATCCACTTTCGTTCACGATGCTTTTGATGTGAGAACAAGAGAAAATCGGGAGCTGTTAGATCAGGGGATCTGAGGGGCCATAAATTACTACTTATTAAATGATCATTGTAAAATTGTCTCAAAAATGACGTGTTTCGTTTCCTGTGCGAGTTGTCGCGTTATCCTGTCGAAAATATCCATTCGTTAATTCATCATCATGTAATTGATTTGCAAACGGAATGAGAATGTTATTAACATAATAAACATTTACATTTTGATCAAAGAATATTGATATAATTCGTCTTCTTGAAATGGCTAACCATAAACCAATTTTTAGTCAATGAAGTGGTGTTTCAATATACTCATGAGGATCTTCTATTGACCAAGTTCTCCTATTTTGTGAGTTCTCATGGTCTTCCCAGTGGAATCAAGCATTGTCGGTGAAAAATATTACATCCAAAATATCGTCATTAATATTATGTAAATTCCACTCACAATAATTTACTCTGGGTATGAAATCATTTGGTAAATATTGTACACAAGGTCTTTAAGGTTTAAAGTTTTTAAGATTGTATGGCTAATTCCATTAGATAAATAAATTTGCTGTTATATCCTCCAAATCGATTTTGAAGGAGTTGGCTCCATAAGATCCCCTATTTCACCAACAACTTCTTGCGTTCTCTTTTTAGGTAGTACACCTGTACTATTTTTCTTGTCAATACTTCCGGTTTTTCTAAAGACAGCTACAAAATTTTTCATAGAAAATGAATGTAATGAATACAAGAAAAACTAGCAGTGACAGCAGGAAAACGTTCCCGAAATTTTTCAAAGCAAGTTTGTAGAAAATAAGGCCATTCTCAATTTTCTAGTTTCAGTCATTTCGAAAATATGAATATGATTTCAAAAGGAATGATTTGTGTTCAATAAATTAAATAATAATATTAAAAAAAAGTAAATGATAAAGTCAAATATTTGATTTTTCAATCAAAGTTCATAGGCTGTTGCGATCAGGTATTTTATTGATCTCTCTGTGTATATATTAATATGAAGTGATTAAAATTTGTGTGGTGTTAATATTAGATAAATAATGCCATCTTTAAGGACTGTACTGTCAAATATTAATCACTATATTTTTCTGCTTTTATTTTTTTTAATGAAATCTATTTTAAGAATATACAGGGTGATTAAATAAATTGTTAAAGATTGAGGAAGGGATATTAT
>QDEB01115721.1:0-13672 GCA_004193795.1 Asbolus verrucosus | reverse complement strand
GATCCGAGTTCAAATCTCGGTGGAACTTAAGTTTTATTGAAAAATAATGTTATTATAGTAAATCAAGTAAGGAAAAATGTCAAGTTGTATAATTTGGCATCGGTAAACATATGAACTTATGTAAGTTATTTTTAATCTGTGCATTGGATGAAGTAATTCTTGTTTTTTTGCTTGATGATAGTGATTATTATTGTTCTCATGAAATCGGATAAATCCAATCTTAATTATTTCATGAATTGTGAATATAAAAACTAACATTCAATAACTAAAATTAAAATGTTTGTAGGCAATGTTTACTTGTGACTTTACTAACAAAAATACCTTGGTTTAATGGTTAGCACTCTGGATAAAACCTAAAACTGTAGCTGTTTCTTTTCGTGAAAGAGGTTTTTTCTAACTTAATGTTATATTTAGTTCGTCAGGTGATTATTTTTGAACACACATTTTCCACTTCGAAAATAGAACAAGATATTGGTACTAAGTTAATAGTTTCTAACATGTATGTTAGTAGTTGTCGGGTTAGACGAAATAATTTTAAGTGGATTGAGAACTTCAAACTTCAGACTGCAATAAGAAACTCTGGTTGCAGCAATTTATGCTTTAATCCAGTTATGAAGATGCTTCTATAAAATCGATTAGTCTTAATCAATCACTGTAGTTGCAGGAAGTGCACTGAGCGAATTGCATGATTGAAGATATTCCGTATCTAAGTCGGATGCAAAACTAAATTAGCAATTAAGAAAACTGCTAATTAAAAACCAGCCGCCCGGTTCCATGGTTGGCACTCTGGATTACAAATCTAGCGATCCGAGTTCAAATCTGGGTGGTTCTCCAAAAAAAAGTTTATACCTTTTCCGTCTCCGTGTCAGAGCACTGCTTATTAGGTCTGTACTCGGGTGCTAAATAACCCGCTAGGTGAGCTGGGGGACCACATCCAAACACAGTGCTGCTCTGGCATAGTTTCACCCTTCCTCTGGATGAGAGCATGAGGGTAGATGGTGTTACCAGAGGAATGCATGAATCACCTGCGGCGCCATCTGCAACAAACAATAGTTTTATACGAAGTATTCACCTCAAAGCGTTTACATGTCAAACAGCATTGTTAACTACTTGTCGCAGAACAGGTCGGCATTTCACTTATTTAAAAGAAAGGACACCATTACGTCTGCCGGAAAATGTGGGGCGCTTTATACTGATATTCTATTGACACAACGATCCCTTGATACAAATCTTCGACGCATTCCCTATTTATTTCTATTCTTCCTTTGCACATAACGATAAATTTCAACTTAACTGCAACGGTGAAGAGATAAATTGACTGGAAAGAAAGGTCCGGGTGCCAAAATAAATGGCGTTAAAAACCGTAATCTCTTCTGTTACGGACATAAATGAAACAAATTTCTGCGAAGTTCAGATCGTCTTTGAAGGTAAACGGGCACAGATTTAATTTGTGATTCGTTTAAATATAAAAAAAAAGATTGTGAAGGGGCAAAACGTTTGTACCGATGCGTCAAGCTCTTTGTCAGAGAAAGATTACGTACAGAACTTCGAAACATATTCTAGGCTTTGTTGGAAATTATAAGGAAGGAAAACAGACCCACTTACATTATTCACTCTTTTGACATTTCGGGATTGTTAAGTTATTTTCTCCTCGAAATTTCACTGGCAGCGTTACAAAGAACATATAATTTCTTTGTTTGAACTTGTTGCGACTCTTGTTAAATTAAGCCAGCTTTAAATTAATCGATATAAAAAAAAAGGAAAACGAGAGGGTTGTCCTTAACGTTTTTATGAACCACGATGAATTCCAAGTCCACCTATTTCAATAGCGACGTTGCGTATCTTGTGTCAGGGATAATAAATGGTGTTGAGCGGCATCAAATTGAGATGATCTTTTTTGCCATCGCTGAAATTTCTGGAGTGTTTACAGTATAGAACAGGAAAGATAATCGTCGAAAATAGCAACATTATTGTGTTTGGACAGCAAACACGTCACGACATTCGGCCGGCAACAGTCTAAAATTGCCGCATCGCCCCTTCTGTATTTTTGAATGTAAGCCAAAATTATCGCCTTTGCATGCAGATCATCCTCAAACACAATTAATTGCAACGTTTTAGTTTCTGCACCTGAACCTGACCCAACTTTCCCATATTTCGGTCAGTGGCGCGGATATTTATGAGATTGATCAGTAGTGCCAAGTTTCAAAAAAAGATTCGTTACAAATTTATAAAAGCTAATTCTGCACCAAGTCCGTCCATTCCGCGAACAAAACCTTTTCAATTCTTTTGTGACAATACTGCCAGCTATTATGTTACATAGAACAATGCGTGCTCAAACTTCCACTTCTTTTTCTTACTTTAACTCGAAGGCTTTTTAGAATTATTCGTTATTTAAAGAATTCTGAATTTGAATGTTAGGACCAATTGCAGCTGACGCTGACTTACAAAGACACTTACTTTGCAAATTACGACAAAATGCGTACGAGTTTGTCGTGGGAAAGCAGACCTAATAAAGAAAAATTTCATCAGGTCCCATAAAAACTTTTGCTGTCTCGTGTCATCTTGACTTTGGTAAGAATTTAAAAATAAACGAATGAATGTAACATCATTAAAACTTGAGCACTTTAGGAATTAATCTTAATTCAGTTTATTTCCTTAAAAACTTTCTTTGAGGTAAAATCGTGCAGAAAGAATAATTTAAAAATACTTGACGAAAGAAAAAATCGAGGGCAGGTTTTTAACAGCCACTAATTGTATTTAATGGTGGAGAGCTTCATTCGGGAAACCGCAAAGGTACACCCTTGACTGCACTTCTAGGTCTCACACAGGCCATTACCACCATTAGACATGATGAAGAGCTTCACACAAATTGCATGTAGACACTTCCCACGAGTTTATGCAAAGGTTTCGGACTCGATTTGTAGAATTCACAAATGCAAATCACATTAATAAAAACGCCTTGTGGAATTTCATCAAAGGGTCGCTTTCATTTGGGATTCAAAAATGCATTTTAATTGAACTTGGAATCGTTCCATTTGGACTGCTACCGCGATAATAGCATGCTCAGTTTAATACAGAATTATCCAATATTTCTCGCCCTAGGTCTAATCTTCGTTGCCATTCAAGTTTTGCTCTCGTTGAAGTTACGCCAGTAATTGCAGTTTTAGGACTTAATTTCATGACGACACCTAAATAGATGATTCAAATTGTTTTGTGCACGGAAGATAAAACAGTTTTTATAGTGATTTCAGTTTTAACAGGTTGCAACCGACGCTGTAGTTCCGGAAAATTTGCCAGACGCAGATTGTTGTAAGGAATTATTAAGGGCTGTTGCGGACGCGTGGCTTTCTAAATGCGCGAAGGAAAATTACATTACGTTATTGGAGAGGCCTTCTATTATGGAATATAAATGGAAATTTAAGGGGATAGGAAAATTTTAAAATATCAATGCCCTTAGGTAAATAACTATCAAATAAATCACCGCAAATGATGTTGATTAAAATCCTGAAGGGCGGAATAGTTTATCGAACATTTGAAATTTTAATGCACGAGTGGTCTAATTAACGTTTAACATTTTAAAATAATTAAATTAAATAAACTTCATCTCATTTAATCGAAATTTGCACCGGCGCCTGCTACTGACGTGGCAATGCCTAAATAAATCAAGCCAAATTTCAATATGCAGCAACAAGAAATTCTAATTGTATCAGTGTAGACTATTCGGATTAATAGTTTTGTGGCACGAAATTCTACAACAATAAAACATGTTGGAGTGTCTATTTGAGATCTTATCCATCATGATAATAGAATTAGAAAAATAAGTGCAAAAATATCCTGAAAAAATTCTGTAGTAACTGGTAGCGTGGCCGAGCGGTCTAAGGCGCTGGTTTAAGGCACCAGTCTCTTCGGAGGCGTGGGTTCGAATCCCACCGCTGCCACAGAGGTTTTTTTGGTGTTTCGTTTTTATTCATTATTATTTTGTACCATTTTCTGTATTAGTTGGTTTTTCATACAACAATATTTCCTACTATCTCTCCGATATTTTAGCACACAAAAATGTGATTGTGACACTCATTTCTTTGAAACCAAATTTAAATCCTGCGCATTTGAGGTCCGGCTGTCCCTGCTGTAATTTAACTCAATCTAGCATGTTATTTAGCGGATTTGGTTGAATTATTCATTTACCCTTTTGATATTTTGATTCAGTTTAGTAGGATTGAGTCTAGATTAAATTGTAATTGATTACTGGTTATACATAATGAAATTATGGACGCGTGTAGTAGATTAAAAAAATGAAACACAGGACTTGGCAGGCAGTCGACACCAAAATAAAACTGTGTTATTAGTATCATAGGTGTTTTTTAAATTCAGCTTTTGCGGTGTTTGCAGTTTTTGCAGTAAAACAAAACTAATTTAGTTTTTTCTTGAAGGAAGCAAGGTGCTGACTCTGATTTTGTTCTGTCAAGTTCAGACCATTATTCGTGAATTGTTGACGATAAAACGTGCAATCTCGATTGATTGGAATCGATTTTAGTGCTCGTTGCAGTATCACTAATATTTGATATTACCACACAAAAAAATGAAAATGTATTAAAAAAATGAAACAGCATGGCTTATTAACTTTGTAAACGCTGAAAAGGTCAATGTAACGAAATGTTGTCGAGTTCGAAAGGTCACCTGAAACTTTTATTTGCTTTAATGGTTCGTAATTCGTATTCCAACAAAGAATTTAACCAATCCGGAGACGTGTAGGTAGCACCAATATTCTACTTGTTTGTTTCCAACTTCAAAGGGGAACGAGAAACGAAAGTTCAGCAATTATTTAAATAATCCTCATCTTTTAACGACATGGAGAATGTTCCTTTAACATTTTGCTTTTGAAGGTGAGGAGTTATGAAAATTTAAGAGATGATAATCGAATAATTCGTTTCTTCGTTCTTTCAGTGGTTACTCCATTTGCACGGCTTCTGCCGTATTGAATATTTCCGTATTTTTGCCCATACCTCATCTCCGTACTGCACCAAATCCGTTGTGGATTTCAGTTTGCGGTACAATGGCGGCGCAAACCCAAAATGGAGCATCTGTTGATGAACCATTAATATAATAATCGCAATTGATAAACTACAAAATGAACAGGATTTTTCGCTCTATTCGCAACGAGTTCAAATTGTTTATGAGATCTTGCAGTGTAAATACGTTACTTTACACTTAACTTTTGAGAACCAATTGGTGTTATCCGACATACATTTTTTTTGAAGGTTTGGTACTTGAGAGCAACGTCAAATTTTAGTACCTCTCTCTTGTTTAAAAAATATTGAACTACTGACTGTTTCTACGATGTTCTTTCACAACTCGGACAAGTTTCCGTGGTGTAGTGGTTATCACATCCGCCTAACACGCGGAAGGTCCCCGGTTCGATCCCGGGCGGAAACACTTTTTTTTTAAATTTTATAAAATAATAACATATTTCTTATCAAAACTTCAAACATATTTTTCAACTATGACTGCAACAGTTGCTGCTGTTTGGGTTAAAACTTCAATACGTAAAAATAATTTCTCTTCATCCGTTTATGGTGGATTTGAAGTTCGTAAGAGGATTTCAAAACTAAGTTATTGCATATCATTAAACATTAGACCTTGGGGTGAGGTTTCGTTTTATTTTACTTCGAAATTTTTAGTGTAATTGATGCCAAGGTTGAAGGTAAACGAAAGTGACATCCAAAAATTTCAAATTTCTCGCTGAAATGTTATGTCCTGACGGATAAAAATTGTTCCGCAATTAAAATACATGGTGGGCAAACATAAAAGAAGACGTCTGTTATCCGAATATGGTAATTTGAAATTATCATATTGTGTTCCTGAAAGGTATGTCCTCAGGAATTTGAATTCGCACAGGCGCAGCACTTGTGCATAACAATTTGCCGAAAACATTAGTGGCGATTTAGTGGTTAATTCCAACGACACTGTCAGAGATACACCTTTCTGCATCTTTAGTTAGTTTCTTTTGAATTATTTTCATTGCTGTTTTAAACAAGCAGTTCGTTCCACACCTGTTGACAATGTGAACAAACGACGCCAACTACAGACGGTAGCAATCCAGCAACGCATATTTAATGCGAAATCCAACAGGACGAGATCCTCGTTCCCGAAGGAGCGGCTTTCTGTTGTCACTTTGATGCAAACGCTCCCATTTCCGGTTTCACTGTTTGTTATTTTTAATTGTTATTTCTGACGTCAAGATTCCATATTCCTACCCATTTACTATACTCACTCTAACCCTTTTAACTGTGTTGACAGTATGACAGCATCCATCAACGAATACAAAGCACTCTTTGATCAGAACGAGCAAGCGTTAAATGGGTGAAACAGTGGCATAATGATCTATCTCTGCTATCGACTTGGTAGTTCGAATCCGCTGCACTTTAATAAAGGATGTAGTACGTCTTTCACTTTAATTAAAACAGCTTGTCAACCTTGAATCGCGTTTAAAATAATATGTGGCAGGTCGATCCTTTCCTGGCTAAATTTCATCACCATTTAACAGATTAAAATCCTTAACTTTGACTTTCACCTGTGCTATAAGGGAGTAATGTCTCTCGTTCGGCTTGGGCCCAAACAAAAATGTGTATCTGTAAGAATTTAATCTTGTTGAAAGTCACCATCGATCTCTGGAATTGTTTCCTCTTGGATCAGATTTTGCGTCATTGCATTCTACTATTTAAACTTTCAAAATCCATGTTTTCGAGCATTTCCGAAGTTCGATTCTACTCCAGTTTTCTAATACATTTTTTCGTATAAATTTGGTTAATTGATAAATACCGATTCGTTTTCTCTGTGTGTGCAAGCTAAATTTTTCTAATTGTTGAACACAGCAAAGTGAATAATCCCAATACACAATTATTCACTCTCCACGGCCCCCGAAAAGAAAAGCGCAGAAAATTAATGAGATTTGCGACGTGTGTAACTGAAAACCACAACTTCTTTCCACAACTCTGTTATTTATTGTGGCTTTTCAATTTTCGATTTCTTTTTATTTCCATTACGTCAATAAACTTCTTCCAACTTGTTCGATTTGATTTTAGAGCGTCGTCTACAATCACAACGATGTTCCAGTTGAAATTACTCCAAGTGTGCAAGATTTGTTGCAGAAAGAGTCGACTCTAACTTTACAAGTTGTAAAAACGGTTTTACTACCGTGTTACAACACTAGGTTAGTGTTATGGGCACAGGATCGAGATTTACTTCCTCGATAGCAACTGATAGGACAGATTCGGGCAAAAACAGATTGTTTTCAGCAAATTAAATTTAAGCGGAGAACTGCTTCAAAATGACTTAAACTGAATTGCCTCAGCCATATATTACCTTAAGTAGGCATCTATTAGAATAATTAGCATTACCAGCTACTACCAGGAACTTCAACCTTAATTGTGCTAATGGTGAACATCTGATTTAAAAATCTGTTACTTTGTTCTGAAAGTTGTTACATGCAAATTAAAAGAAAATTAGATAACATTAATAACACTATAAACACTGTTTTTATTTAATTCGCATGAAATTTGTGAATCTCGATTATATGGTTTTTGCAAAAAAATTGATTCAAAACCAAATTAAAAATGCAACGGTCCTGGTTACTAGAGCAACTCAACACAAATACAACAACTTTACTAATTACAGAATTAACTTGGGCAAATTTATGAATTACTTAAAATAAGTTGGTTAAAACTTCTGTATAAATACACTAAATCAAAGTCTTAAAAACCATCACACGAATTATTTTTATGCTGTTAAAATCTCATTAAAATTCACTTAGGAATTCGCGCAAATCTAAACCTAATTAAATGCTGTTTTTACGAAAATGGAGAAGTACTTCCCGATGCAGCAATTTTTAAAGTGGCACTTAAGATAAACCTCACAAGGATGGCGGTTTTTAACTTTAAATTTAGTTTTGTCCGTCGAATAAAAGAACAATTTTGACGGTTTAGATAAGGAACGGTTGAATTAATTACGCTGTTTGCTATCTCCGATAATTATAGATTGCAAATTTGTGCGCTTGTAAAAATTGGAAAAATATTAAATGCTGTCAGAATGAAATTTTGGGACGAACGAACGCGGACGTATTATTTCCAGCTAAAATTAATCCTTGTATATGAGTGTATTACCCACCCATTGACAGGTGGCACTGATTCAAATAAATGACTTCGAATATGTAAATCCACACACTCCTTCAATTTACTCGCTAATGTGATGAAAATGTCAGCGCAAATACGAATGTATTTTCACCAAATTTCATCAGGTCGCAAAGAAGTGGAGTTTTAGAACACTAACGCTCCGGTAATTAGAAGTTTATTGATGAAATGGGTCAATTCGTCCGTTAAGTCGTCGTCCTTCTCGACAATGTAAAATTCAGTGTGGCCTCCGAGATACTCAACCGACCGTACTTTTCCGGTTGGTTTTTCGTACCGAAATTTGAGTGGTAATCCGTATTCTGGCATCAAACACGGCTTTCAATTGATGCCAGTTTAATCCCACTTGACCGTCCCATCAATCTCGCTAAGATGACATCCGACCATTTTCCGTAATGACATCAGTTGTCTCCGATGGAAGAGGGATATCCTAAGCCAGATCTGCACATTCCGTGTTTCTTCCGAGTGAGCCTTCTGTTGTTACACCGCGGGCGTGGGTGTTTAAGTTTTAGCTTTATTAACGAAAAGCCACGTCAAAGGAAAATCCTTTTTGCTCCGTTTTCCTTGTCAATTTTAGCTTTAGGTGATGTCTGAATTGCAAGTCACTGGATCTGGTTTTAAATGAGAAACGATGATTCCATGAACTTAAACGAGAATTACAAATGTAAGTGCGACAATATTATATAAATATTTATTCTCGTTTCTGGCTGTCGAGAAAAACATAAATTCAACATTTTCCTATCTTGCTATACCACCTCAGTGGATGGGAAATTTTCTAAACGATTCAAATATGACCATTTCCATTGGAAATCGCACGAAACCCAACAAAATAGTGTCAGGTCAAAAAATGGTTTTCGTTTGCAACATTTAAACATGATAGATATACAGTGTTCCAATATTAAGTTCACTTATCTTGGAAGGTAATGAGTCTTCAACAAAAATTTCGTACAATTTCGAAAACGGGAATTCAGAAAATGGAGAATATTTCGGAGATTTAAAAGATACAATTTGCAACTTAAATCACCCATATCACTTTAAATCCTGAAAGTATTGAAAATGTAATTTTTCGATTACAAAATACTAATTTACGAAATAAACGTCAATAAAATCCGGTTATATTGATGCCATTGAACTTTTCTCGGTGTACTGAAAATTGCATACAAAGTTACGTTGGAGCCTTACGTATCGGAATGGCCATTTAGAAGTATCTGCAACCAATAATCAAAGAAAAGTTGTTTTTGCGGTGATTGCATCGTTAATGGATCTCAGTGAGACGTAGTCTTATAAACATCTGGAGTTGATCAGTTCGATGAAAGTGCTTGAATAAATAAACACTTACAACGCGTCGCTTGGATATTCTGTCTTGTACCTGATAACCACAACAAATGAGACCAAGTCGTGTGTTTTAGCACCTTTTTTATCTTGACACAATAAAAATATGACTTCCAACCCCACGAGAGCAGTTCTGGTGATTGCACGGTACACAAAGATAAGCATGTAGATCTTGGTGTCAAAATGACTAATGATCAGTTATTACACATCAAATGAAAAAGCGCTGTAGCACACAGTTGTGTGTTTTTTTTTTGCAGAAATATATTTGGAATTCACAGTCGAAAGCTCACGGTGAAAATATATTAGATCTACTTAACTAGACGTCAGCTGGGATTTACTCTTGTCACTTCAACCACATATCTTACGTAAGTTCGGGAACCATACAAAGGGGTGGTTTGACGATTTTAAATTTAGGCGTATACTTGACAGCGCCGCATTCCTAAACGTAAGAAATTTATCGAAGATCTTGGGACAACCGCCAAAAATAAAGCCTAAAATATTATAAACAACAAGAGACAGGCGCCATATTTGAGTTCAGATTCATTATAGGAATTCCTGAAACAATAGTTCACTTTATGAACGAAAATTAAATTCCTAAAATATTTTGAAACTTGTCAGGGGAAATTTAAATATTTCCACGGGGGATGCAGCATGAACGACTGTTGGCTGAATTTTTAACCGAAGGTCAAAACCGCCTGCCGTAAAATACTGGGCACGATCGTTGTGTGCCATCAAGATTCGACAGGATTAAACTGCACTCTATAACGACCTTGAATCGAGTTGAAAATATGTGAAACATTGTCACAGCTTCGGAAGTCCCCTAGATTTCGAAAGCGGCTTCATTACGTGCACACGCTGACATTCCGAGTAATCCATCAACATCTTTGTCTGCTGTACTCTCGAATTTCAAACGTAATATATACCGCATTCCTGCTGAAGGTCACAACAAATTGTTTTCTCGTGTTATTTGTAGCCAAGGGCCATGTTCATGGTTCCGAACTGGATAAATTTCAGGAGCCATACCATTCATCAGTCGGTGAATAGCAAATGAAACACTGGAAGTTTGAAGCTTTTTGTGATGTTTTATTCTCAGTTGAAAAAGCGAAAACTCAATTAGGTAATTAGTTATATTTTCAAGGCCCAACGTTTAAACCACCGTTTTTTCGTTTGTTTGGATGTTTATTAATACTCGACATTTTTCAGGAACAAAACAAAAAGAAATGTTCTAAATTTAGACCAACTCAGCCACACGGGAGTTCTGAAACTTTTTTGAATAAAAATTAAAAAGTTCTATCGAATTGTACTGTTCTACAATTTCCGATGCAGTTATTTCTCAATATGTTGCTCACTCTAAAAAAAAAGCTCATCCGTCGCAACAGTAGTTTTAAAAAAATTAATGTGAACCTGAACACTGCAATTATTAACCAATTTCTATGAAAGCTATACCAAACTGTGGCTACAAATCAATTTCAGAGTTTCCAATATAACACTTTCAACAAGTTACTTAATTATTAAAAAAAAAAATTAGTGACCATCCCGGCGCATCCACCATAATTGCAGTTTAGAAAAATAATGTGGATCTGGACACAGTAATTGTTAATCGATTCTTATTAAACGAAATATATCATGTTAAGTATCATAAAACGTGAAAAGATAGTTTATAAGAGATATTAGTTCGGAAAACCAAAGTATATAGGAACAAAATGAATTGTTAGAAATTGTTGATTTGTTTTTTCCGATTTGATCTTTCATGTCTTCATTTTTTTTAGTATACGGAGAAACACAACATCCATTGTTGAAGTAAACACTATAAATTTGTCGTTATTGGCAAATATCGGAAAAATGCAAACTCTAAAACTAAAAACACAAATTGGATTTACTCAATTACGGCTGCAGTACCTTTGTATACAAAAATATCAAAGCACTTTTTACACACACAGTGTAACAAAGGGAACACTATTTTCACAAATAATCCACGTGGCCAATAATAAAATCCATCTCAAGAACTGTCAGCGTCATTATCTTTGCACTCTCAAGATACTTGAAACGTTAGTCTTCAGTGATATTACAACGTATTAACGTCGCGTGTAATCACACCCAGACATGCAAGTATTTTTTATTGCATTACTTGTTCTACTTGTATTTCAATAATGTAATAGCTCGACTTTCACAAGAGCTTTAATTATAGAAGTCAAGGTGCGATCAACATGACAGAAGCGGTCAGATATCGAATGAATGTACCCAATTAATGACAACCAACTTATAAAACCACGAGCAAACATCCGCTATAGGTGTGTTAATAAAGTTCTGATGTTTCAGGTGTTGAGTTCAGCTTGAAAGGTTGAAACTCGAAACCTTCACCCAGAATCAATTCACAATGAGTATGCAACACTGTTCCACAAAAATAACTATTAAAGTAGAAAGGTGTACGTTACAAAATGAAGCTTACCAGATAAGAATAAATCTTGTAAAGCTTGAACAGCTTGACATAAGATAGCCCAGCACTCGGGCTCAGTAAGGCCCGAGGGACGTGCCGTCAGGAGTTCTCCCAAACTTGGACCTCCATGAAGACGCGCTTCTTTGATACGGGGCCGTGACATGCTGAAATCAATACATAATGTTCCAAATTACTAAAACTTCGAATCAATTTGTTTTAAAACACTAACTGCAATCGATATTCTTTAACGATGCGGATTAATGACTCGCCGAACAACTAGGAATTTCCGAAACTTCTAAAATTTAATTATTAAAGTATTTCATCGATTCCTCTTTATTGCATTTCGGCCTGGAAATCATCACAATACGGAAGCAAACCTACACAAAGAGTGGTGCAATTTTGCTTTGAAAACCTTCAAAACTCATCTCAGATTTAACGCGATCGAATGTGTTTGATTAATTGCTGCTACATACTACAACGGGAAAGAACCCAAATGGATTTTTTTTGTGGTCCACGCAAACAGCAATCAACTAGCATTGAAGTAATTTTGAAAAAATACACAGAATAAAATTTTAACAACTGTTTTTCAATTTATTAAAAAAAATATTAAAATTATTTTAAAAAACTGTAATAACGATGCAGGAGTTTTTTGACTAATGAATCAATAAAACTGTCAATACCATACATTAATACAACATATCTAACATAAATATCCTGTCCACGAGCGCAGCTCTCAACTGCTCTTGTCCATTGTTTAATAATTTGTTCAATGCATGTGGATATCTGATTTATTACAATGTTTGATAATATAAAAAACTGTGGCAAGTTTTTTAAATTATTACAAAAAACTGCTGGGTGGAATTAAAAAAAATTGGACAAATAAAGAGAACACTAACAATACAAGAAGAAATAAGTCAGGTTAGTGATGCGATTTTTCCAGGCAGCAGCTTCCTTCCAATTTGGACGGTCATTAATCTTAATATAAAGTTTGGCAAGTGACGTCTGCAACAGCTTTTTAGTCCATTACGTTTGATAGTGTTTCGCTGTATGCTCAATTGTATCGAGAGCAACTTTTTTCGGGGCGTAATAACGTTTTGTGTTAAATTTCCGTTATAAGCTCAAAACAACTAAATCATAGTCTCGCCGAATCATCGATCACCTCGTTACATAATTTAATGATATTTAAAAGTTATTTCGTGCAAGCTACTATTACATTATTGATGAGGTTATAATCATAATATCAGCGCATCCGCCGAACTTATATATCTGGAGATGGTTCGTGAGCTTTTGAATATTAATCACCCTATTAACGACTGGCCAAGAATAGCAACTTGGCTTTATCGAACAATTAGGGTTGTATCGACTGAGATCCGTTTTGCAACAATAGAGTTTAGACATCTAAGAAAAGAACTACATTCATTGAGGACCTCCTGCGATAATCTATTTACACAATCACGAGCTTTTTCAAGGTTGCTTTGTCACTTGTCATTATGTAAAGCAATGTCTACGTTCTGGAAAAAGTTGAAAAAAATATGAAAAAACATTGAAAATCCGAATGAATGAAATAATTAAATGAAAGTAATGGAGATACTTGGCTAATAAAAACATTAACTAAATTCAAAATACTAAAGTAAAGGTTACCAAAACCACGTAAGATGAAGTCACCCTTTGTTATATTCTACTTTACGGATTCGGTTCCGAGCCCTAGCTGGTTAGTTCT
>QDEB01115669.1:0-17692 GCA_004193795.1 Asbolus verrucosus | reverse complement strand
ACTCTGTAAAATAATCATCTTTGATTGCAAAAGGTTCCTCACCAATTTTTTGTAATAATTCTGCTTTCTTCATTTTTGAGTAACCTTTGATATTCTTTTCTTTGGCAAGTTTTCTTAGTTCTTTCAAGGTTTTATTTTGAGTCGATTTCTCTAATATTTCCTTCAATATTTCCTTCAATATTTCTTCTAAACTTGGCAATTCAATTTCATTAAGAAGTGTGTTTAAATTATCATTGTTTACATTATCTGAAATTTGATTCAATAGATCTATTTTTTTACTATTTCTCTTTATGTTTAAGTTTAGTTTGCTAGCAATTGATTTTAATTTTTTAATACTAATCCTGCTTAATTTGTTATGCCAATCTCCAGCATTGAGTTCTTCTTTTAAAATTAATTTTATAAGATCTGATTTAGTTTTTGAGTTATATTTTGAGTAGTTCTTTAAACCTTGCCTTCTTGCAATGGTTTTTAATTTTTTCAAATTTAGTTTATTTAGTACTATTTCATTATCTGATGTTGGTGTTAAAAAATATTTATCCATCCAAGACGATTTATGAGTTGAAGATGAACTAGAAGACGATTCTGGTTCGACATCTTTATTAATTTGTTCAATTATTTCACCCGCTTTTTTTAAATCCCTTTGATTTCGTCGAAAAACTTTCAAGGGAGATTTCGCTTTGATCATGTTCTGCATACAAAACCCCTCATCCAATAAACGCAATTTAAACATGCAAAAGACGTATGTGGCAAATCAAACAGAATATCACAAAAGCAATTTTTTCCGATCTCTGCACCGACGAGGCGCGAGATTCAAAAACGTCTGACAGATGACAGGGCGGGAAATTCGAAAATGTCTGATCTGTCACTGCGTGTGTTATAACAACAGTTAATTATCCAACATGTCGGCGGCCTTTAATCGGAAATGACATAAAAACGTCGGTTGAATAAAAAACAAATAATTTTTTATCATCCGCACTGCGTGTAACCCCTGATATTAAGTAATTTTATCTCCGCACCTATAAAACAAAGAGGCCACAAAAGAATAATTCGGCGCTATGTCAGAGACTAATTAATTTTTAAGAGATGTAACATTTCAACCACTCTTTTGCAGATTTGTCCAAAACCGACTGAAACGGAGGCAGTGGAACGTCCAATTGGTCACACTGCAGTTGTCCTTCCACTTGTTGAGCTGAAATTTCAGTTCGAACGCCATTAATTATTAATGTGCGCCATTCGTATCGTGTTATTTACTAATTGTGCAGTTAATTCTTTTATGTGCTCGTTAAATTCAACGTTCTGCGGAAGAAAAATCGTCGACGAAGCCCCGAGCGACTTTCGTTCTGTGATCGATTTTCGGCTCATTTTCTCCATGGCCCAGGGCCGTTTTGCATTGTCATTTGCACTTTTTTGTTGTTAGTGTTATTGATCGCTGAGTAATGAGGGTGGAATTTTCCGTGCAATTTTTGTAATTCGTTGCCCTGCCTACCCTCGACATTTAAAAATGGCAACGGAATTTTATAAAGTATGAAAACTCCGATTGTTCAGCTGAAAGAAGAGACAGACAAATCAGCCCGTTTTTTATTAAATATCCGCCAATTTTCCCGGATTCGGTTTAAATATAATAATTAATAACCGACGGTTATTAGCATCGGCTGCTTTCATTTTAAAGTTGAGGAAGTGTGTGTATGTTTTGTACCTCTGGGAACAGTCAGGGGTGGTACAAGGGCCTTTAAATAAAATAATTCGAGGGCCTCAGACCGGAGGGGCGCTAGGGCTCACTTGCAGGAAACGAGGAAAACATTTTAATATTACATTACTACAAATGTGTTACTAAATTTGTTAACATTCCTGCTGAATTTTTCCGTGATAACTGGACACCCTGCAGGATGTGAACACATCCTGTGTTAACAAATTTGCAACCCTCCCACCGAACAGTAAAATGTAGCACAACTTCCACAACTTAATCAGCCAAATTCTAATGACGTAACTTTCATTAACCTAATTAGAAAAAAAATTGTTTATCCCAATATATTGCATTAAGCTTCTTGTATTGTGTTTCGGATAAGTTCGCTTTTAGGATTATGACCAATTAGTTGAATTAGGAATATGAGTCACTATGACAAATTTTAACAATCTAATTTAAATCTTTTACATGAAGAAGTTAATAAACTTCATTAATTAGTGTTTGGAGAAACATACTTCAGGCAATGTTTGATGTTTGTTTTTTGTAGGTTAATCTGCAATAATTAACAAGTCATTATAAGTGAAATCATTAAAAAATTCAAGGTACTGGATAACAAACTTTCGCCACGTCCTTTTTCCCTTCTAATTGACCAGTTTCGATGAAACAAGATTTATGTGAACAAACGACAACTTTTTGAAATTTCAAATTTTATTTGTTTTTAAGTACAGTTCTGTGTGTATCCCGCCACCGATCATTTATTCAGATTTCTTTCCTTTTTCTATTTCTTCTAAACCATTCCATTGTGTATCCTACAGGAGTCCCGCTTTTTGATTTCATCCAAATTGGACAAATTGATTAATTGTATGATTTCACTTTTTATTTCTCTCTCTTCTGAACTTGATTGCGGTTTTAATTTCCTTCGTCTCGTAATAATTAAAGATCTTGTCTTAAAATTTTTTCCTATTTTCTTGTCTCTTTATATGAGGTTTTTTAATTTCTCATAATTAAACTCGAAACCTATCTTAGATATTTCTCTTTCATCGTCTCTCATTCTTCCCACCCCCAATTTTCTACTTCAATAATATTATATCTATAATTTATTAATTATTTACAAACTTCTCATACATGTTGCTACTTTCATCTCTTTTGCTGCAGTCTCTCGTATGTGAGCATCCGGTGTGGTTTTTCTCTCTATGAAACGCCAGAAAAAAGCAAAATAACTTGAATAGTTGCAATTCTCTGAACATGTTTAGCTTTGCATAAACGATTTGAAAACAATATTGACTCTGGTTTTATTGAAACACAAAAATAAACAAAATGTTTAAAATGTTGTTTCACGTTTGTAATTATTAAAATGAATATAAATCATAACATGAAGGTGCTACATTTTGTGTTTATTCTTTATACATTAATCTACTTTATTTAATGTGCAAATATGTCAGAAAAAAGTAAATCCTTTAAAAAAATGTTGACTCCGTTAATTGAAAATAAACTTTAAACAATTTTTTTTTGGACCGATGGACTTGATATGTGGCTGCTAACTAATTTAATGCTTTAATAATCTGTTCAATTTTTAAGTTATTCTTTGTAGCTAATTGCTCCACACTTCATTGACTTTTATGCGCCTAATTCTTTTCATTCACCTGTTAAACCCTTTTCACTCAAATTTTTGTTCTTGAGTTTATCGGTATACTTCATTATTCCACTTTCTCTTTTTTGATTTCTTTTTAGGATAATTCAAATGTTCCTATTATAGTAATTAGACTCTTCTCTTACAATTTCTGTTTTTGACTCTTATTCTTCCCCTCTCATTTTTTATAATACTTTTTCTCTTTTACTTTCACTTGTCGTCTCCTTATTTGGGGTATCTCTTCAAATTTCGTAGCTCTTGTCTCATTCATTAAGACTTATACTTTTTTCAGTTGAAATGAGTACATTTGTACTCATAAAGAATAAGAGTGAAGCAGTATAAATAAATATAAATGATCACGCAAGAATCGTTTTATCGTTTATCACTGCTGCAATGCAAACCTACCCTTATATATTTCATCTGAACATCTTCGATCTTCTCTTTCATTTTGCAAAGCACTACACTCTCAATTAATTATACTTTTGATTTGTTGGCTTTTATCTCTTTTATGTTCTCTCTCTGTGCTGCTATTTTTATCTCTTTTGCTCCAATTGTTAGTGTCCAGTTTGTGCATCAATTTTTTCCTCTCAATAAAATTTCAGGAAAAAGTAAAATAACCTGTATAGTTTCAATTCCGTCAACACGTTTAGTTTGCATAAACGATATTGACTCTGTTCATTGATTTTTACTTCAACAATCCACACGAAAATAAATCAAACTGTTTAAAACGCTGTTCCAGTTTGTAATTGTCAAAGCGAATGTAAAGTGCTAAACAGAATAAAAAATGAGTCGCGATACTATCAATTTCATTTGCATCGACGATAGGCAAGCATGCATGAAAACCAACTTTTCATTTCAGAAGTTTTTGTTGGAGTACTTTGGTATCTCAATCGCGCGATGGTTACACGATGTGTTTTTTTGTAAGCTGTGCTTTGCGGGATGATAGAATATTTTGCTTCGCATCAAAAGCTTTTAAAACATTTATAAAAACCGATTCATTAATATTGATATTTAAAAAGTGAAAAGCTTTGACCCGCATTTTGAAGTTTTCAAAAAGACGAGGCGAAAATATATCCATCAATTATCGATTGAACATAACATAATGATTGAACATAATTAATTTGAATACATGTCGGACTGACATTTCTCGCTAGTGTTAAAAAATTGGGAAGAGTTTACTCGGTGAAGAGTTGTGATTGTTGACGCAAACTTGCAATGGAAGACTATTTAGGATTACTGACGATGCCACTAGCAACCGTTGGGAATAAGAAATCCCCTTGCTCGAGCAAATCTGCTTTTGTTAAAATTGCCGAAATTTGAAAATCATACCAGACTTCATGTAAAATAAACTTTATATTCCTACTGCAGATTTGCACAGCAAATAAGCTTTCGCTAGGAGCGAGCTTTGGCTGAAACCTGCGGCAAGTTCGTAAAATCCCTGTTAATATTAAGGGTGATGAGCAAGCTTTTTCAATTTTCAGTTTCACAATTAATCAAATTGTTTTCGTTTTTCCAGGTTAGTGGCTTTCGGCGTTTTATTGCAAAAGAACGATCCGCATACAATAGTGGTGAGTATTATAATTAGAGCATAATGGTTTCAAATTGCGACATGGAGAACTATTGCCCTTGGCGTGTCAAATCGGTGCTTTCCTTTATGCATGCCTGAAATTCAGATACAAAATTTTAATCAATTATTCATAAACTGACACACCAATACTTCCGACATTTGCAATTATGGATCCATATTAATGTTACGAAACTTTTCGTAGTTGATTTGGGTTGTATCTCTATTAAAGGCGAATTATTTATTACAGTTAACATGGTAATGAATTTAAAATAATGACAGCTGCAATAAAATAGACATTTAATTAAATTCATGATTGCGAAATCACAATTATGTTAATACGAGTCAATAGACAGATAAATTTGATTATAGTGTTTACAGTAGAGCTGTTTCATAATTATATGTGAAACTTGAATAACTCGTTGAATGGAAAAAAATTGTGGATAAGTCAACAACTTTGCTTTCATGAGTTAATCAACTTTGCTTAAAAAATCATGATTTTTACATTTTCTTCATTCATTGTCTCTGTTCTTCACATTTCATCGCATATTTGATGTCTCCAGTTTTCAGAATTTTTATTTACTTTTGAATGATCTAAATATTTTAACTACTGCTTTGCCATCTCTCGTTTCTTTCTTGTTTTCGTATCTCTCAATCTCTGTTTATAACCTCTTCTTCTCCTATTTATTTCTGAAAATTAATTTCTTTGATGGTACTTTCCATTTTTATTAACTTCTTCCAGTAAACGTTTAAAATGTAATTTTCTTTTCTTTGTTTACTTTTTCTTTATTTACTATTTCACCTTTTTCCATCTGTATTATCATTTCTCCTCTTTTTTTTCTTTTCTCCCCGTCTCATACCTCTTTTCAAATTCTACACAAATTTTTCCTCTAGGGTGCAACTGCTTTATTTGCTTTAAAAATGATATCTTTGATGCTCAATTTCCTTTTAACTGTCTTTATGATGTCTTTTTTTACTGTCATCAATGCGTTATCTTTGCTGTTGATTGTAACGATTATTTTACTTGTTTGATAATTTTTTTCATTCAAAAATGTATGCCTTTTTGAAACATTAGGAAATTGCTTTCGTAATCTAAAATACTATCTAAAACAAAAATGTTAAGTTGCTGCCAAGGAGGAACACATTTGTGTTTTTTAAATTTTTTGCATATCGCAATATAATTTTTTTTAAGTAATAATATTTTGTTTTCTTTGTATCTCAGGTCGTGTAGATTATTAGTGTAAGTCCCTAAATTGGAATGGTATATTGATTTTCTTATAATATCTTGATCTTGCAAACTATTTAACCGATTAGAATCAAGAAATATAACCACATTGAAAGCACCTAAAGCAACATAGTCCTTTCAATTTTCATGAATTTTTTTATGATTTTTGATGTGAATGGTACTTCAATTTTTTGTATCTGCTAACGGTTTTATTTTGATGATGTCTTTTGCAATATAGATCTTGAAACTATTCTTTTTTTTTTGGTCAGAATTACCGAATTTCCGAAAATACTGAATTTATTGAAATTTTGAATTTATCTTTTTTAAAACACAGCACACAAAAGCTAAAGCTTGTAGTTCGTTGTCAAAGAAACTGTGTCCAATCTGAGCATCGCCTAAATATATGCAAAAAAAATTATTACGCACTTTTAAGTATCAATCTGTTGTCCTAAGAAAGTTATGACGTTTTAAAGGTAAAGTAATTATGTTATTTGTTCTTGCAGAATTCTATAACGTTTCAAAATAAATCTTTCAAATTCGTAGGAAACTTTAATACATTAAAACACATTAATCTGATATTATTCGCTTGAAATTCAGTGACCAGAAGACTGAACTAGAGCGCAGCTGAATTTCTGCATGTTGGCTCTTGCCACATACCAAAAACGACCGAAATTGAGCTGGTCAACAAAGCCTCGCGTGACTCCACGACATAAATTCTAACTCGCACAAACAAAGCGCGTGTTTAACTCGCGCAACTAAAAATTCGATGTCAATTTTGGCGGATGCGCCGGTCTAAGAGACGAAACTTTCGTAATTTTTCCACCGAAAAATAAAAATTCAGCTCCCATCTGGCCATAAATATTTATTCGAACTAATTAAAGACGACACCCTAAACAAGCCAATCGATAACTTTTAATATATTCTGTCCTAAAAAGGCGAGCGATATTGAGGAATTCGGCGGCGAGTTTCTGGAGTTTAAGACAGCCAAAGTCGGGCCTGAAAAAATCGGATGCCTCACTCACATAAATAGAGTAATTTATCGAATAAACAGGCGGCGTAAAAATCGTCAAAGAAAGCTTTTCATTTGCCACCCATCACTTGACATCCTTTCAAGTCGCGCGTTAACCATTTGTTGAACAAATACGCCCGGAGACGACTTTGCGGTTTACAGGGCCGGACGTTGAAAGTAAGGCGGCCACTCGTTCGTGAAAAGGGCTCTGATTTAATGGTTGTCGCCTCATGCTCCGGCTAAACGCGGGAAGTGCTCTCCAGAAGCTTTCTCTCAGAGGATTCGGCTTTGCTCTGACGTCACGTCATGTACAAATTCCATAAAGCTACAGGTGGCTTTCGGATGAAAAAACTCCCAACTTTCATCAGGCTGATAATGTAATTCGTAAGTTTGTGTTTCTAACTTCGCATCATTGTGTCTGAAGCAGTCGAGATCTCATTTCTCCAGAGACTCTATTCAGATACATTTCTCATTATCTCCCTTCTAATGAATTGAAATATCGGGGAAAAGTGACACAATTAAAACTTGCGGTAATGAGGCTGATGCTTCTTTTTCGCTGCGGCTCCTAAGACACATTTTTCATTAATAAGTCAAGATGTGGCTCCCAAAAGCGTCCGATTGATTTTTTTCAATAACGATTAGATTAGCCTTCCAACAATCGATGATTCACAATTGAGATTAAAGAGGTTTAGGAGCAGATTTCGGGTCAATATCTGCACCTAATATCACGAACATAATAGAGCATATCAACTCAGGTGCCCCTTGTCGCTGTAATGACGTCTCTTGACTACAATGGTCGTATCAAAACACCACCGAAACTACCAAAGCTCTTGTCTATCCCCACAATCGGCCATCAAACAACCTTCTAATTAATTTTAAAAAGCTTTTGCAGACTCGCTGCTAGTTTCTAGTTACAGGTTTTAGTTCAAAGCTTCGCCTCGCCTAAGCTTTGATGCTGCATCTGTCTCAAGCACAGGTGCTTCGATAAATTATCTCACTCATGAGCAGGTAAAAAATTGAGCAACGTAAGTTTTTCGGGCGAATTTTTCTTTAAATAGCGCATGATAGATGCAGTGTCGGGCGAACGTTTTAAAGCCATCAAATTCAGGGGGCGTAATGTAATAAAACGATAATTTTTTCGGTGTCAGCGATGACACAGTGTATACTCCGTTTTATGAGGACGCAGCAGTTGTCTGCCGCCGCATTAAAGAGTTATAATTTTTTATTTTAACCTAATCGCTTTCGGCGTTGTTCATAATTTCGTGTTAACCGGAACGAGTGAGGAAAAATTAGCTTAACTACCACCACGTCGAACTTTTTCCATCCGCATATGCGATGAGTGTAAAATTCAGTTTGTTTAACTCTTCCACAACGAGCTTAATTGCCGCTAATTGGAATTTACCAGAAGCGTTTTGTAATTCCAGAATGTTGTTCTAGATTTGAACGCTCTGTATAAAATTACTGAAAAGGGGGCGTGTTGATACCTTAGGGGCGGATTAAAAATATTCCCTTTATTAAGAAGCATTTGAATAATTTCAACCCGGCGCATCCACCAAAGTCGGCGCAAATGTAAAAGCTTCTATCAACTTGTAATTATATCCTGCTGCAGATGAGCTGATAGGACATGGAAATTGGTAAATAAAGAAAGTTCCTTTAATAAAATGCGTAATTAGTTTTCGCTGTTGCTTTCTTTTGTTGCGATGTTTGTCAAATTCATATCTTGAAATTTTCAATCTCTTTTTCATTAAATATGAGTTAAATGCAATTCTTGAACGAATTTCAGTTCATTACTACTAACTGCAAGTTATTTTCTGTTGTTTGCGTTGTGTATCAAAAAATTCTTTCCNNACGTAAATCTAATATTTTTTTATGAATTCTCCCACACATGATTTTTGTTTGAATAATTTCCAAATTTCAACAGTCGTAGCAAAGTGTGATTATTAATTATAGGTTTGACCGTATCACTTTGACATTCTGTACGTTTTAATTATTGTTTTGTGGTTGTTTGTTATTGCATGCACGTTTTATTATTTCTTTATTTTTTGTCAATATAACATGTTGACAGCCAGCCTTTATCTAATATCTGATTAGTTATCTATTTATTTATTAATTATTTATCTTATTTATTTGTTATCCTCTATATCAGATACAAATGTTGTTATCTGTTTTGACGTCGAAGTCTGCAGAAATTTCTTCAAACTGGTTTAACATATTGTTTAAATATTTTACATCATTTTTGCCACATGCAAAGACAACTGAAAATTTTGACACTAATTTTAAAAAACTGTATTATTACTTGTTCTAATTCGGTAAATTATGGCTGTNNTTAGGATGGAAATTTATCGAATCGTACGGTTTATATTCTCAAACTTTTTTGATTCCTGCATTTCGAAAGTGTATCTGTAGGATCACCCCAACAACAAAAGAAAACAAGACCAATAAGATTTTTAATTAAAACCACTATAATTTTCCCATTATTTATTTTCTTTTGTTCCTACTCTTGCTAATGGAGGTAAATACAAATTTACGGCTATTTTTTACGCCTGCGGCCGGTCGCAAATCACTCTTAATTTTTTTTGCGGCTGAGCAGATTGATATTTATTCCCAACCGGAGAAATGCATCATGATAATTCAATTTTGCAAACTTTGTAGTTTCCATTTTATCGCTAGAGTCAAGAATACTTCCAATATCAAAGTTTGTTAGTCCGGAGGCTAATATTTATCAAGATGCGGAGTAATAAACGGATTGGAGTCTTCGAGATAACCAAATTACCTTTTGGACAAAACGGATTTCTTAATTATGAAGTTTTTAAACAGACGAAAGTAGAAAGAGATCTGTTTAATGAAATATGACGTCACGAGGGCTTTATTTTAGATGTAAATTTATTCGAGGTAAATTAATTGTTTAAATTACTGCTGGGAGATGTTTATTAACGATTCGTTTGGTTATTTATTAAATCAGCAAACTTCCAAATACGGCACATGGAAAGTTTTATTATTTACTTAAATACTGGAATTCAATGGGCAACAACTTTATCGGAAATGCTTCTTAGTGTTACCGAGAGTTAACTTCATTGTTACTTTGTCTTCCGTTCGTCATCGATTCTGTTTCTCAGATTTCCAAATGTTTGTTTTTTGCTCCCCTTCCCAAATGAAACGAAGTTTTGGATACCGATTATGTCACTACCATGTTTTAAGAACGCTCGCTGGGAAGAATCATTTTAACTAAATTAATTAATTATTCTGCAACTTATTAACAACTTCCAAGAGGTATACACTTTCACTTCAACGAAAGAGAATGTTAGATCACAACGAATCTGGTAAAGTGTCATAAAAGACGTGTGTATCAAGTAAACAGAAACAACTTTCAGCTGCTTTCTGCTAAATACATCACGGCCTCTCTTCTAAACACATTTCAGACGAAATGGAGAGCCTGTGAAAATCAGAATTAAATTTTACTCCTTTTACTTCTCTCGCCCAAGCGGAAGGGGAAGTCATCGTCTATAATTCGAGCCTTTTGTGCGTGTAGATAACAGAGATGCAGTTTCTTCATTTCGCAGGCTATTTTGAGAGGTTTTTATATCAGATTTACACAAAAAAGGAAAACTCTTGGATCAAAGAACTTGTTGTTTCATCTACCGATAAGCGTATATTAGAATCGTTATCTCACGTAACTGTGAAAATTTAAGTGATGTTACGTCTGCAGTCAACCTTTAAATCTTGTTTATTTGATTCGTCATTACCACAAAATCAAGTGATTAATTAACACACGATTCTGACCTTTAATCAAATAATTGTTAGGCTGCAAATATGATCTCAGATCACATGGCGATAAAGGTTGCAAATGCGAAAAATGAGCAGTAATTATAATAAACATAACTACTGACTTTTTATTTCGTAACAGATGGAATCGATATAAATAACCGAAAACTGAACTCCACAACGGCGCAGCTTCAAGCCTGATCGAAGTCCTTATGCAGATAAAAAATAGGAAGCTCCTCGGCCAAGTTCTTGGAGCCGTAATGCCTGTTGTTAATGTGCTTGAGCATACAAGACTTGAGCGAGAATTTCTCCCCGCAAGTATCACAAATGTAGGGCTTCTCCCCCGTGTGAGTCCGCATGTGCACCTGCAGGTGCGTCGACTGCGTGAACCTCCTGTTGCACAAACTGCACTCGAAATTCTTGATCCCGAGATGGATTCGCATGTGTCTCTGCACCCCGTTCGAGAACGGGAAGCTTTTGCCGCAGATCGTGCACAGGAACGGCGTCCTTTTCGTCTTGTGACCCGGCGGCGCGTCGTGCGACTTTATGTGCCTCCTCTGCGACGAGAGCCTCTGGAATTTTTTATCACATATCGGACAGCTGTAATTCTTCTCGCCGGTGTGCGAGGTTATGTGTTCCTTCAAGTGGTAGGACTGTTTGAACTCCTTGTTGCAATAAGTACACATGAACTTGCGAATTTCGTTGTGCACCCGAGCTATGTGCTTCTTCAACTGCCACTGCTTGCTAAACTGAGTCCCGCAGTATTCGCAACTAAGGAGCGCGTCGTCTTTCGATTTTTGATTGTATTTCCGCTTCGCTCGCTTCTTTTCGATTTTTTTTGTTAGCGAATTGACTGTGTCTATAATGTCTTTGCAGGATGAGTCGTCACTAGAGTAGTCACTTTTCCCGAAACAGTCTGTATCACTATCACTTTCGGATTTCATGTAATTGGCTTCGCTGCTGTTTATGTAGACCTTGATGTCCTCGCAATCTGCTTCTTTTTTGATCAAATCCACGGACAGTTCCTCGTTTTTTCGTAACACCTCTTGCGACATCAACACAGTTGCTCGGAACTTGTAGCTGATGCGGAGGTGCTTCACGCACAACCAGCACATCTCCATGTTGTCATCCTCTATCTGAAATTCAGCCTGCGATGCGAATTACCCCAAAACTGGTGGTCAACTTACCAAATCCGTGCTCACACACGACTTCAGTTTGTCCAAGTACGAAATTTTGTCGCTGTCGCAGTTTTGGGCGTTGTAGAACTTGTTGCAGTCGCTTTTGCGACACGTGAAGCACATTTTAGGATTCTCGGTCATTTTTATTCGGTCGCAATCCCATTTATTTTGCCAAGTGGAGATTTTGAGGTTATTTCAGTCACAACATTGCGATGCAGACGCCTACTTTATCGATCGGTTGCAGCGCGCAAACGCCATAAATTTGAAAATTGAAGTTGAAAAATGTTGACTAAATGACTAAATTCCTGACTAAATTAACACGCATTCAAGCGAAGATAAACAACTCTGCGTTTGTCTTTCGTACATATGATAGTGCATGCACCTAGACTATTATTTAGGGGATTATTTGAGTATTTCTTGCAAAGAAAATGGTTTGTGGGAAATGTATTTCGTTATGAATTTCCTCACGTGTTCAAGAATCCGAGGTAATACAATCATTTTAAGAACTGTTGCTGGAAAGTTTACCAACAATTTGCCGTATTTCACTTCAAAGCTTAGCCTAAGCGAGCGAATGCTTCACATTTTCGCGAGAATATTCAGCGTCGACAACCTCGCTCCTTAAAATTTCATTCTCTGCATTCTTCTGCTAACAAATGGTTAATTAAAAGTGAAAAAAGCCCGAACAGAGCGCCAGCACCTAGAAATGAAGTTATTTATTAGATTTCCGCCGTAGTCGATGTATTAGCAATCCAAACTTCGCCACTTCTCCGCTTAAATTGCAATAAAATCCTGCTCTGCAAGGAATCACTCAATTAATCGGTTTCAGAACACCCGGTCGGACGAAGAAATTTTGTTTCGAGTTGAAATTGACTTCTGCGAACACACGCGGAGAAATATAAATATGTATACATATACATGTTATAAAAAAATAATATTTCGCGGAGGTAGGATGTGTGATATTTCGCGATTTTGACACTTTGTCGGGAAACTTTAATATTCTCTCTATATGCAAACCCACCGAAGCTGCATTGGGTTAGACAAGCCATAAAAAGTAAATGTTGATCCAGCGGGCGTTCTTTCACTTACATTCCTGCTAGAAGAGAGCGAATTCCAATTAATTACGCACTGCGAGTTGATGAGGCTGTTTTTCAGAAGATAAAAATCATTATGCAATTAGAACGCTCGGTGATGATCCCTTGTAGGTGTGGTGGAAGTGTGCTATTTGAACAAGTATTTAATCAAATCTAGCCGGTCCGAATGGCAAACATCGTATTTATTCCGGTAAATAGAACGCAAAAAGTTTGATCCACTAAATAGGTCAAAGCATCATCGCATGGGAGCTTTGACCACCGAAGCTCGCCGGATTATGTGCTGAAAGCAAACGTTTGTGTTCTAGCAACATGTTAATAATGCGTCCATTTGGTTATAATCGAGTCCCTCCACGTTAATTTGCAAATGCGATAAATTGGGATCATCGTAAGATGGAGTTTACTAAAACAAAACGACCGTTTCATACAAAAGAGGTAAATTGTAACAACAAACGTTGAGGTATATTGGATGGAATTTTATAAATAAACATCAAAAGCGTAAACTTTGAATTCAGAGGTAAATCTCTGGGAAAATTCGAGCACTTCCAAAAGAAATATAATCAAATTTTCAGTTTCGATTACGTTTTAGAAATGGAAAAACAATCAGAAATAACAAAAACCGGAATTGGCTAAAGCTTTAACTTTAAAACTCATTTTGACCAATACTGCATAATTCGGTTCAATTCAGCGATAACTTTAAGAAATTTTTGGAATTGTTTTTTTTTGTCTTTCTAGACTGCAAAATTTTATTAAATATTGTGTTTGCTTTCTCATAAGGAAGGGAGGCGTTTTTTACGAACTCATGTTAAATATTTTACCAAATTCAGTAAACTTGGCAACTTCAACTGAAAATGACCTTAATAATCATAACGAATGCAGGTGCACCACGTCCGAACGCATTAGAGTTCCAAAAGCTTTGAAAAGCGAAGTAAAAACACTAATATTCCTTTAATATGTCTCTGTCAGTCAAGAACTTATTCGTTGTGAAGGCCTGAAATGAGATTTTAAACCCCGAACGAATAAATCTGTTCTAATTGAGACGAATTAGTTTTCGAGATAAAGTACAACTTCAAGACAATTCCACTCTTCTACGTTTGGATATATCGGAGCTTTTATCGTTTAAACAAACAGCGCAGTGTTTGTTAGCGAATCTGTCGCCAAACACCTGTTTCCTGACAAAATTTTCTATTGTGACAAATCATGTTGAGCACACGTGCTCTATTGTATTTTGTTTACTCCTCTTGTAAAAGAGGTTGCAGGACATCCAGTTAAAATTAAAAAAAAAGCGTTATCAATCATTGCGATGTTTCATAAAATTAAGCACCCACGTGCAGTTCGAAGTTTTTAAAATAATGAGTAATCAATAATTGCTGTCGCATCAAAACGATGAAATTACTAAATGAAAAATTGTTCAGTTTTCATTAACCTGAAAGTGTCTATATTTAGCCGGACTGCTATTTGATAAGAGTAGTGACACTTATTGTTTTTGTTTTAGATTTGTGTACACGTTATTAGCCAACACTTACGTTGTAAAGCACTTGTTAATTAATCATAAGATCTGTGAAAGTCATCAAAAGGCGTCAATTCAGCTCTTAGTCACATTTTTATAATGTATTTACCTTTTTAAGTACCTACTTTACCATTTTGTTGACTTGCATTTTTTATAATATATCTTAGATATATTTGTTCAAAATCTTCATAATCACGTGTGTGCTATGATGACTCATACATCTACGGAAAGAATTTCAAAATAAATATTTGATGGTCAAAATAAGTAGAACAAATTGTTGGTTTTATATAATATGTAACCAAAACATCGCATTACGGAAGGTTAGTTCAATATTTACTTCGATTAATAAAGTTATCTCCGAACGGTGTTTAATTTTTCTGTTTCTCGTCCAAGAATTTCGACGAAATAACACAGAAACTTTCCCTGCATTTCGCCCCGAGGATTCAGCTCTAACACACTCCGACAACGGAAAACCGCTCCAGAAATAAATTTCGCTCGTTTTTACGGCCTTACGTGAGTCCTCGATAACGGCGAAGGATCAAACAAGTACATAAATTGCGGTGGATATGGACAAAACAATAAAAGTAACAATAAACGTTAAAATCTCGTCGAATTTTTGCAAGAATGGCGCCTGGGGCACCAGAGGGAATACACCAGCCGTTTTCGCAATAATTATGAGTTTTACTTTGATGTGGCAAATCTGGCAACAGAAGCATCAGAGAAGTTGCGCCTGAGCATGGCAGTCCAGCGCTCTGTTATCTAAGTCGATTTCAAATTTTGGTTCGTATTTCATGTGAGTTATTTATTTTTTTGGAGCAGGTCTAATAAACAAATTTAGATGCAGCGACGCCCAGATATGCACAGATCATTTGCGTAAATGCCTCAAAAATAAAAATGTTGTGAAGTTGGTCAATATTTGCAAATATCCTTCGGCATAATTTATTACTTACATTAATAATTAGTGGCCGATTTGCGTAATTCAGTAGTCAATCACACCCGCACAAATGTGGAAAATTTCACAACAATATTGTGGTCCAGTTCCTGATCAAATATTGGGACAGAATTAACACTCAAATTCGCACCAAAATTAATTCGTCATTAATGTAACGACATTGTGCTGTACATCGTCCTGGCGCGGTCATGTGACCATCACTGATCTGACACTTATTCATATATAATTGTGAAACACTGAAGTTTTCAGTAGTTGAAATCCACCATTTCATCATGATATTAACAATAAAGTTGCCACCGTTTCACCGAAATTAATACTAAAGTTAAGTGATTTGTTTACTCTTGGACCGTTTATGAAACATCAAATGTGAGTATTAAGCGAAATCTTTTTCCATTACCACTGCACTTTGCAGAGGCTTTTAACTAATTTTTGTAAAATCGACAAATGGCAAAATTGATTACATTATTGCATCATTTAATTTATTAATAAAAAACCGATTAAATAGTTGGTGATTTTACCAACAAGACGAGACGACAATGAGATTGGTAAATAATGCCGCAACAAAAATAAAATATATTTTTGCCCGCGATGGAGATAAAATGATTAGAATAAACATGAAGTTTATAATTAGAACTGGGGATTATTTCCATTTCTTAACACATTGCCAACGTGCAGTCCTCCCATATCGCCACTTCATAAAAAGCAAACAAGGAATTGCCAAATCACTCTTAGGAAATGTGAGCCGCAATTAACATATCTCGACAGCACAATAAGTGGGTAACCTTTCAACTCCGCCTGTATCAGCGAGATTCAAAATTTTCCCAAAGACGGATCGTTTTTTTGAACCTGCTTTTATCAAAAATTCATGTCTAATTGATTATTTCGATTTGTCACGGACATAACTCTATTTTTAGACCCGTCCCCTAACCGTGACGTCATTCCACCCTCTTATCTTTATTACCCCTTAGCGCTCACCTTTATGAATATCGAGATGTGGGTTAGTGCTAAATAAAGTGCTTATGTCAATGAGCCGAGATTTCATGGCTCTTTTAAATTGTTACCGAAGTCGTAAAGGAGATTGACGCCTCGAAAAAATTAATCTGGGGGATTATAAAAGACGCTCACCCCTACGTGGAGGCCATTGTGTCCGTGCTGCACCTCGAGCAAGGTAACTGTCAGAATTTCCGCTTGCAATTGCCCCTCGCTTTCGTGTTTCGGAAAATTCGCCCCCGCTCGGAGAAGGGTTCGACAACTCGCGTTAATGTTATCCTCGATCAGCTATTCAGGGGGTTCTTTTTTTAGGGCAGGTGCTTTAAAAAACTTCCGGACGTGTTATTTTTATCTGGGACTTGTTGCGATCGCTGAAAAAATCTGGGAAACGATCGCCTCCCATTTACCAGCTCGGAATTCTTTTATGGCGTTTTTATTGCGGAATTATCCCCCGGCTTAATTCGTAAATTATTCTGCTGATATGACGCGAGAGTCTCCATAAAAGTCGTGTACTTGTTCGATTCGCCTTGTTGCTTCCGATTTTGCATTCGCGTTTCAACGTCGGGGGTGAGATTCAGAGATGTGTTTGTCGACGGCGCTTCAAACAAACGGAACCAAGGTTCGAGCAAACCCATGTTAAAGCCACAAACATATTTTCATAATTTTCGTTTGAACGGGTAATGAGTGATTATGTAGCCGAAAATCAACAAATTTTTGAAAGTGGGAGCTTCGCGGCCATAAAGCGGGTAGCAGTCGGATTTTATTTCAAAGGAAAGAATAATTTTCATCATGGAGGAATTAGGTGTTTTCTCGATAGCAACGTGACGAAGCTTTGAGGTCTATATTGCATTCCACAGTTGGTTCCGTTTTGAGGGGAAAAATGGTTGCACATAAATTTTGTATTGACCTAACGTGGAAAATTAAGCTCGGTATTTAATTTGCCCTTGATCAGAGACGTAGGGGTGGAGGCGAGGGCTAATTAATTTCTGAAAAAAGAAAGTTTCCGCAGCGCATTCGGGCGAAAACCCCAATTATCATAAAAACGAAATACGGATGGATGATTATCCCTGTTGTAAGGTCGTTTATTAGGTGCGTCTGGC